>JAPDFK010000491.1:0-24974 GCA_027569635.1 Lasiosphaeriaceae sp. G1095 | reverse complement strand
ATACCTCACACACCCAAAAAAAACATTTTTTTTTTTTCCTTCTTTTATTCTTCAAAAAACCCCCCCCACCCCAACAAAAAACAAAAAAAAAAAAAAATAAAAACACCTTTTTTCCGAGTCCCCTTCCCTCTATGTTTCTCTAAACCAAAAAAAAACATGTTTTTTCAACACCCCCCCCCCCCCCCCCCCCCCCCCCCCCCCCTTCGATTTACAAAGCCGTTTCCAGCATAAACCATGGCAGGCAACTCTCCGCCGTCGCCGACGCCGTCGCAGCTGCCTCCGGTGCCAGCCAGCCCGACATACTCGTACGCGTCGACAGCAGCGAATCCGCTATCGCAGTACAACCTCCCTCTCCCCCCACCGCCGCGGCCCGCCCACGCCGTGCTCACCAAAGCCGACCTCGAGCACTCGCAGACGGCCTATTCCGACGTCTTATCCACCGCAAAGGCCTACCGGCTTGCGCTGGCCTCGCTCTCGACGGCCGCGTCCGCCTTCGGGTCTGCGCTCGAGTCGTGCGCCCGGCTGAAGGAGGCGCGCGCCGACGCCCTGGGCCCCGCCTCGGGGGCCTCGCTCAGCAACAGCTTCAACACAAAAGGCAGCTGCACGGCCGACGCGCTGCTGACCGCCGCCGGCCTGCAGCACCTGGTGGCGAACCACCAGCAGATCCTGTCCGAGACTGTCTACCGCTCGTTTGAGGTGCCCCTCCTGCACGAGCTGGACAAGTGGCGGGCCGCCGTTGACGACGAGGAGGAGAGCTACGCGCGCGCTATATCCGCCCAGAGCCGCGAGATTCGTCGTCTCGAGAAGGAAGGCCTCAAGCTCCACCGTCAGCGTCGCCGCGACGTGTCCAAGTTCCGGAGCCACCTCGTTGAGCTGACCACCAAGCTGGACGGGCTGACGGCGCTGCACGGTGAACACGCGCGCACCCTTCTGCGCGACAGCCAGGAGACAAGCGAGCGGATTGTCGATGCCAGCTGTAGTCTGGTGCGTGCTGAAGTGGACATCTTCGAAAGCTTGGCGCGCAAGGGCTGGACCGGCGGCGGGCTCGAGGACGTGCTGGAGAAAGGGGTCGATGTATTTGCGGGCGAAGATCATTCCAGCCACGGTGGCGGGAAAACCGGTGGAGGGTCAGGAGATGGCGGCGGCGGCGGCGTCGGTGACGGAACTAAATTGTTCAGCATCCTGCCGCCCAAGAGCATCCTGGCCGACTCCGGGTCCGACACCTTGCGCAGCCACAACCGCACCGACAGCTTGCTCGTCGACACAGATCGCTACCAAAGCTTGGCAGGCGCCGTCGGCGGCTCAGATCACCCGGCATCAGCAGTCCGAGAGAGGGACCGCGACACCGACAGCGTCTTTTCCGAATTCAACCGCCCGCGAGGTGCAAGGCCGTTTTCGCCGCAGCCTCAACCCATAATACTGAACCCAGAGAACCTGATTGGCAGTCTAGACCATGGTGACTCGTCTGATGATGCGATAGGAGGGGGGCCGCCGCCTCCTATAGGCAAAGAGAGTGCCATTGCCGACGATGACGACCAAGACCACAGCCACAACATTAATGAAATGACAGAAGACGACCCGGAGGCGCATCCTTGGCGAAATGAAGGATTCCTGAAATCCGAGGCCGAGGATGAGGCCGAGGAAGAAGACAATGATGACAAGATAGGCGCAAGCCTAGTTCTGGAGAATGCGCAGCAACAGAGGGACGGAAGCTGGAGCGTCACCGACGATCATACATAGTACGGTGTGTGCGGTGTCGCGGATGAGTGAGTGAGAATGAAAAACGGAGTGAGTGAGGCCAAGAAAGAAAGAAAGAAAGAGAAGACTTTGGATGCAAATACGTACGTACGGAAAGAAGGAAGGAAGAATCATCACATTCATTCCATGTCATACAGAGAGTTAATTTAAATACCCCTCCCTTTTTGTCAGTTCTGTTTTGTCTTTTGTTTTCACCCCCCTCCCTTTAGACAGACCTTCTGTTTTCTCACAAGCGAAATACCTATATATCGCGTCTGTTTGTTGTACACACAACACACACAAGACATATCTACTTACGAAGTATACATGTATCTATATCTACCTTACCTATCAATCCATCAACTGGAGGATCAGCTCAGGAGAAAGAAGGGGGGGGGGGGGCAATTCTTGTGTGTGCTTGGTTGGTTGGGCTTCGTCATTCATCATTTAGTATGGGCATGGGCATGGCAGGGTATGGCATTGGATGGGTTTGGTAGGTTGTTATTCCACCTCCGCGAAGAAAGGGGTGTCGGGGGTCATCGTCTGAGTAGCAATACCTACCTAGGTTTCAGGCAAATGATGTTTTGTTTTCTTTTTATATGTATGTATGTATGTATATATGTATGTCTGTATGTACGTAGAAGCCATCAACTACAGAAAGAAGCCCAGGCAGGTATCGATACATACTGTGTTTGTCTGTTTGTTCTATCTATCCCGAATTCTAAAGCCTATTTTGTCTAGGTGCACTAACAATATAATATGACTTGTCCCTTGATAATATGAAAACGCTTGCCTGTCTGTACAAGACAGAGTCCGCTGGTGATGTTGCATGACAAGGTAAAGCCATCAGCCCGATAAGAAACGGTATTATCATGTACAGTCTTTGTATTTGTTGGGTGGGTTGGGTTAGTTTTGTGTGTGTATGTGTGTGTGGTATTCGTTATTAACTACTATCATCCATCCCCTGGATATTTCTCTTTGCCTTCTTTCTCACATCAGTCTTCTTTATCTGCGTTGAGAATCTCCCCGCCAAACAGGTTGAACCACATGTCCAGCCACCAGATCATCTTCCAGTACAGGCTCGCCTTGTCCCAGTCGAACTCGCCCGAGTCGGTGCGCGGTACCTCGTTTCCGATCATGGACCCGCTGAACCACCGGAAGATGGGCACATGGTTGAGCATGCGCTGCGTGTACGACGGCGCCGGGAGAAGCGCCTCTTCCATGGGAAGGAGCTTTACCTTTCGCACTGTCGGAATGTTGCGGCAAAACTCATCGTTCACAACTGCAGCCGCCGTTGGTGGTACTGTGCCGTTGCCGTTGCCGTTGCCGTTGCCGACTGCCCCTCCGTTGACAGTCCCAGAGGATGCTGTAGCGCTCGATCCAGCGGCCGATGCTACCGTGGTGCTATCAGCGGTGCGCGACGACTTCTCTGAGCGCGGTGGAGACCAGTCCAAGGTGTCCGGGTTCGTAATGGCCCGAGCAAAGGCATCCGCCGAGGCAGAGGGGGCGCCCGCTGTCCTGCCGTTGGTGTTGTTGGCGGCTGGCGGGACCCAATCGAAACCGGCCGGATTCATCATGTGCCGAGCGAAGGCTGCCGATGAAGCCGAAGGAGCGCTCCCCCCCGCCCTGCTAGAGGCCCGTCGTCGCCCACGGCCGCCAATATCTGGGATCTCTGTCACAACCGGTACGTCGACGATGGCCTCATCGCGTGCGGGCGGGATGCCGTGGTACGGATCTGCGTAGACGAGGTGGCCGAGGATGCTCTGAGGCGACGAGGAAACGGCCGCGTCGGCCGCTTCAGCCGATTCAAACGTCACTTTCACCCAGTGCTCCCCACAGTCGGCCTTGTTGACCTTGGCGCGCTCCTCCGGCGTCAGCGCCCGCCGTCGTGTGTAGGCCGGCTCACGCAGCTCCGACTTGTATCGTCTGCTCTCGACGGGGGGCTCGCGCGAGTAGTCCTCGCAAATCATGCCGGCTAGCTGCTCGAAGTGGTTGATGGCAGCATATTGTTGTTGCGTGGACCGGTACCCTCGTAGTATTATCTCGGTCGGCTCCTGCTTCTTCACGAACCGGGTTTGCGCGGGGACGCCGCCGCCGTCGTCCAGCGTACCTGTCCCTATGTTGTTGGTTGGCGGGACCGAGTTCTGAGCCTGACTATTAATCCAGCTGCTAAAGACCCTGTCTGCCGCCGCTATTGTCGGATCCTCTCTTCTCGCCGGTGTGCCGGTTTTCGACCTCGACCGCCGTGTCGACTTTCCGAAGGAGCCTGTCTCCATTGTTGGTTTTCTCGAGCGCGGACCTTCTTGTCTGCCATTCCAAAGGTCAGCATCCTTGATATACACGATGCAGAGGAATGGAATTGGGGGTGGGGGCAGGACGAACTGTGGAAAGACCATGGCATATGGTCTCTTAATACCGTCGTCGCCAATGTACAGCTCGTCGTCCGGTACGTTATGTAGAATTAAAGGAGCCATTTGAAGTGGCGGGTTTTGCAGCCAAAGGATTCCAATAGAAGCGGCAAGGTTATGCTGGAACGCAATTTGAGTCAGAACTTTTTGGCAAGAGGCACCCGGCCAAGTGAATGAAGCCTGTGAAAGTGCCCTAAAGAAAACCTGAGAATGCGACGCGGTCCACGGTGGATTCGCGGTGGATTAATGGCCTGCGTGCCTGCCACGGCAACAGCTGGAGCCCAACAGGGGGGAATGCCTCCCGCCCCAAAGCACGGGCCAGCCGCCAACGAACTGTCCAGCCCCAGAAAAGAACCCCGACTCATTCATTGCATAACTCCTTCCAACAACCTAACAAGGATTCGGGCACCTTGAATAGGGAAAACCGTCGCAAACAACCCCAGGCGCGTGGATCTGGCACGTCTGGTCGCTCCCCGCGTTGCGTTTTAGCGTCCCGATAAAGACATAACCGTCTTTTGCTTTGTCCAATACTAACCAACGGCAAGATGGCTTCCCACAATTATTCCCTGTAGCCTGAACATCCCGGTAAGCGTCGTGAACCCCCCAACTGACAGTTTCACAGTTTGTGGCCGAAGTCATCGACATGGCGTCCAAAGACAAGCCCGAGGGTTCCAAGAAGCCAGAGACTTTGTTTTCTCCAAAGGAGAAGCGCGAGCCCAAGTACCATGTTTATGTTCGCCTGCCCTTCAATCGCGGCGGTTTTGTCGATCCTCCCGCGGTAAGTTTCCCCACACTGTGTGCCTCAAGGTGAACTTCATTGAAAGCTGACCTGACCGCGCTGCCTAGATGGACTGGGACGAGAAGAAGTCAGAGGCTTTGTGGAGCATCATCTCTGGAGCATCGCAGACCGAGATTGACTGTGAGTATATTTCCGTTATTTTGAACAAGACCCTGAATCATTGCTAATGTGTTTTTCCAGGGGATGAGCTGTACGCCATAGTTGCCTTGGACAGCCTTGTTCTACTCCGTGTCGCTAACACTGTATTCCTTAAAGTGCTGTCCAGTTCAACGTCACGGTCGAGTTCTTGCTCCAGATGGCCTCGTATCTCGCGGAGCGCCATACTTCGCAGCTACGAGCACAGATGCAACGTAAGGCTGCTACAACCAGAGGATCAACTGCTCCCTCGCCGGTGCCTGGCGCCGAACCCGCTCCCCACCCAACGGCTGAGGCTATGAGACGGACCGGCTCAGGAGGAGGCCGCACTCCATCGGCCCTCTCCATGCGCAAGGAGACGCCAACTCCCAAGAACGATGGGGGTGCTGCAGCTGCACCGCTCAAGACCACACTCCCCATGCGTCCCCAGGTATCGCGTAACTCGTCGGCCAACACGACCGTCTTGACCCAGAACCAGATTGTTGCCACGGGAACAACCACCAGGTTGGGCGACTCTCAGCGACGGAGACTCTCGTCGTTGCCTATTCCGACTTCCCCCGCTAATCCGACTATTGGACAAGACACAGAGATCTCGCCCGCTAGTCCCGCGGCGTCGACCTCGTCCACAACCTCTGATTCCTCAGAGAGCCCGGTTCAAAGTCGCATCATTCGCCGCCCTCCCCGCTTCCAGGCCGCTGATGGAGCAGGAGATGTCGATGGCGATGATGAAGCCGAGCCTGCCTTCTTGCCGTTCAAGGTCCAGCATACGACTTCAGGCAGCGGCCCGCAGGACCTAGGTGCCACTGTTCGTGGCGATGTCCGCGACTTTGGACGTCGGCCGCCCAAGAGCGACACCAACAAGGATCAGCACCGGTCGCAGACCTCCGACTCATCGACAAGCTCGGCAGCCATGGTGCCGCGCCGACCCGCGAATGACCGCCAGCCTCCTGGACCGCTCTCTCCGCGACGGACCGCCGAGCTTGCTGGCCGAAGTCCCAGTGGTAAAGGCAGAGGAATTTCGCGCGAGGGAAGCGATGGTGCCCCTAGCATGGGCAGCAGCTTTAGTGACCTGGACGGTGAGCTCCCCCTGGTGCTATGTGGACCCGCTGGTAAGATGCTCGGAGGGAATGCAGCTTGCTAACACACAGCCTTTTTGACACAGACGCTTCGGTGACCCAATCGGCCCTCGAGGAAGCATTGGCTAGTCGCATGCAAGACGGCACTATTGGCAGCCGAATTAGTACGATGGGTCAGGCGATTAGAAGTCGATACCTGCCCAAGTCAAACCAGCCGTAAATCAAAACGGCAGATGGCCAGATTCCATGCCATCACAGTTCGCGTTCTCGGCGTTTGCGGGCGGGGATCATGCATGGCCGGTTCTATGGATTACCATCAAGCATATGGGTGAAGGCGTTACGGGCACGACAGACTTTTGTCAATATCTTTCATAATGGGTGCACCGGGTGGTAAGGAGAGAGTTGTGTGATGAATATGCAGGATTTCTGGTTTGGGAAAGGCCTTTGTCAACCATTCTTGACCGGTTGTTGTGGGTACGCTTTGGGGGTTGGACCGGTGAGCGAGCTACACGCCTCACAACCCGACCGGTGAGGGGTTCCGCCGAGGTTGATTGGCGAGGCGTCGCTCGACCGGTGAACTTTAGAACAGCAACTTTATGACCGGTGAATGTTTCGACGATTAGGAGCAAAGGAAAATGTGAGACCGGTGAGAATGTTTATAAACGAATAACGAAACCGGTGAGTGTCAGAGTGCTCTAGGTCCTGGGAAAGGCTGGCCGGTGTGGAATTGCGGGGGACCGGTGAGAAGCTGGATGTAAAGGGGAGGATGGAATAATGTTGGTTTTACGTCGTTCAAGCTGGAACATTTTCTTTTACGAAAAGAAGTATGCTTGACGTCGCTTTGTTAGTCGGGTTAGCTCTGTGGTTGTGTGGTTGGCCGACCTGTGCCATCCATCCATTCTACCAGTATTCTCGTCCCTGTCTATAATTGAAGATTATTATTATTCTCATTACCGTCAGACCAGAATTGGGACTCATTCCTGCTTTTTCGACATTGCATCGGGTACATATACCGAACAGCACAAACTGATTTGCGAGGAGAATATGTACGTACGTACGTATTCTGCGTTTGGAATGGATGGCAGTTCGGCTGGTACCTGCAGATGTCGGGACACGCATTGCATCCCGGGCCGCGAATCCTCCCCTCTCTCGTTGCCGAAAAGAAAAATGGAAACAGACAAATCACATTTTCTGACCAACCCTTCCGGAAATATCCCCCTTTCTTCTCGGATGAGTGTATAGTTGAATTAATTCGTGGATCATGTTTTCCAATTAAGTGGCAACAACAGTAATAGACTGCGTATGCGATTCAATGGGTTTGAGAGTGAATAACATGCCTAGGTACTAATCGCATGGTGAGTCAGCGCAGCGATTAGGGAAAGTTGAACAAGTGACCATCCACCCCCTTAACTACCAACAAACAGGGGGATTATCAACATCAACGGAGGAAGAGTCTGCTTTTTTTTTTTTTTTGGTGTGTGTATTTACTAAATATTAGTGAGCGCATACCTACTACACCTTCAAGGGGTTTCAACAAAGACGGGGAGAAAAAAAAAAGGGGGGAGGGGGGGGGGGGGGGGGGATGTGTGACAAACCCGGCTCGATGCTCACCAGAAACCCCCCGCTCAGGCCGAAAATCAACCGCAACGGCACCAAATATATATAATTGCGGCGATGCAGGCTGTTGATTTACCACCCCACCCCCCGTGCCATTGGGGACGAGGGCGGGCTTGCTGCCGTCGGCCCCGCCCCCACGGGGAAGCAGCGTCTCTTTGTTGGACGCCCGCGACTTGGTCGACACGGGCAGGAAGAGCCGCATGGCGTATTCCTCAAAGGGGTTTGATTCGAGCAGTTCTTCGAGGAAGACGTAGCTGTGCTCTTCTTCTTCTTCTTCTCTTCTTTCGTTTTTGACATCGAAGCTGCGAGTCTTGGTCTTGGCGACGACGGCCTTTTGGATGTAGAATCGGATATACGTGCGCATCCTGGCCACCGCCTCGTTCATCCAGGGGTGCGGGATGTAAAACAGCAGCGGGCCGAGCCGCTACTTTTTGGCGCTCTCGCGGCTGGTGTACTCAAAGTCCTACACGAACCGCTGCGCGTCCGGGGACGGGCTGCTAGCCAGCGTGTTGGCCGAGTGGCCGAGGAGGTACTCTGTCAACAGGTCCATGGTCATATCCAGCAGGAGTTTCTGCATGTCAAAAGTCGATCCGTCGGCGGCCAGGATGGCGGGGAGGAAGTTGTCGATGTGCCGATCGAAGCGCTTGAGATCGGCGATCTGGTCACGGACGAACGCGGGCCGGACCATTGCTCGCGCGTCGTGCCATGCTTGTCCGTTAGACGGGAAGAAGCTGAGCGGGCCGGCCAGAGGCAGGATGCTGAATATTCTGGGCACCGCGATGGGCCAGTCGTCCATCTTGTTGGCCAGGATGGTCTTGATGTTCTCACTCTCGTTGGTCATGAGGATCCACCGCCCCAGAGCCAGGCTGTAGTGCGTGTTGCCCCATCTCTCAAAGGGCTGAGAGAAAAATTCCAAGAGGGTGTGGCCGTTCAGGGCACGGATGGCCTCGCGGAAGTAGTCGAGGCCGAGGATGGAGTCTTTGTGGGAGTAGACAGGGGCAGGGGCACAGCCGAGCAGCTGGGCTCGACGCTCAAACAGGAACCGCTGGGCAAAGAAGGGGTTCAGTTTGATGGCGGCGGCAGCTAAGACGGCAAGAAGGAGCCATGACGAGACAGTGGCTTGGTGGTTGTATGCTGTGAAGACGGCCCAGGCACTGAAAAGGGTGCTGAGGAGGACCAGGGCGAGACATATAAACATCATGGTGAAGAGAAGGGGACGTAAGTTGGGCAGAATGCTAGTGATAATGTCTGTCCCTAGGACTCTTTTGTCCTAGGTTCTCGCAAAGCGAACAGAGGAAAGAAGCTTCTAGTCCCAAAGCTCGGGCAGATCTGTTTGCCTTTGTGGGCTGGGAAAGTGAACAAGCTGTTGTAAGAGTGACTCAACCCACATCGGAGATACTGTTATAACAAGGAACAACTTAAAACGGCTTCAAACCGCCAAAGACAGCTCTCCTTATGCGTTCCGGGCGAACCCAATCCCCCCCCCCCTCCTCATCCCCATGGCTTCTCATTATCCCAGCCCAACTTGCGTGAACCCCCCCCCCCCCCCCCATCGGCCATCCCCCATTGCTATCGCCATCGCGGTGAGTCAATATCTGGCCAGTTGGAGGACTCACTCATTCCTCGTCAGCTTCCTTTCTCCACGACACACACTCACTAGGATTGGGCGTCGACGCCACTTGTTCTGTGCGGTCGCGTGGGTATATCAATACATGATAAAATACAGCCCAACAACATCAGTGGAGGAGGACCAAGCCATGTTCAGTGTGTGTGTACATGTGTGTGTGTGTGCCGTGCGTGTGTGTGTGGAGTTATCCCTCTCTCACTCGTCACTAATTAACGCGCGGAACTTCGCCATGAGGAAACGGAGGACTGCGCCGTGGCGTACATACATCAGGCAAGTAAGCGGATCTAGGCAGATAGGAGCCTAGATACACGGAAATGGCACCCGATTCGAACAATGATAGTTTGTGTTAGGTATGTTAAGATTTGAAGAGGTGTGTGTGAGTGGGGGAAGTGGTGATATTTCCCCCCCCCTCCCTTGAAAATGAAGCTTAGCTCATTGCAGAAATAGGGCAAAGTCAACAGTGTATCCCTAGTTGAAATAAAATGATTGCACAGTTCTCCATCTCCATTCCTTTGAATGGAATATAACGTATCGTGGTATATTTGAGGCTCTAATGCTGTGTACCTAGTCTTGACACTTCCGCACTGTGTATTAGCCTCAATCGTCAGTTGGGTTGCCCTGGCTGCCCCCTTTATTTTCGGCCCCCGTCAGCGCCCCCTCTTCTGCGAGTGGGTGGATGTTTTGCGGATGGTTCGGGATGGCCTATCAAATTCGACCTGTTGGTCCAGTGCCACCGAATTGAATCCCAAGATGCCTAACTCTCCGGAAACAATCCCACTTTCGTACATAAAAAAAGTAAACAAGTTGCAGAAGATGTCCATTTTGGGATGCAGTAAAAAGATGACCCCACGGAACACTTCCCCAAAAAAGAAAAAAATAGCTTCCAGAATAGAAACAAGAACGATATTTGGAGACAAAATCCGGAGATAATGTGCTCCGCTGGTAGCATACAAAAACCCGAGCAAGACATCTCGCCATATTTGGTAGCCCGAATACCGAACGAAGGAGCTGACTTGCATGAGCCTCCTTGGCAAAAGCAACAAAGTGCGTTGATAGGATGGCCCACGCATCAGGCAACCAAGAAGCCTATTGATATATACATGAGAATGAACCAACAAGACCCTCCCGCATGGACTATATATCAAATACTTTGTGTTCAGCTGTGATACCAAAAGTCTTCTTTCCAGTTCTCAGACACCCAATCGATGAATCAACCCAAAGCCGAATCGAGTGAGTCAACCGAATCAACTGAATCAGGCGAATCCACCGGGCCTCGTGGATTTCGACCACCCAGCGCGTCTTGGTGTTCAAAAAAGCAAAGGAGAACGCCATTTCAATGCACGAGAGAAGCCAAAGTCCCCAAAACCACGCTCACGTCACCGAAACTGACCAAACTGACCTTCTTTTCATTCGCTTCCCTGCTCCATACACCATTCCAACCCAAAACATACGCATCTGCGTATCCACCCTTCCAAATAGTGTGGCCCGAACAGAGACAAGGTTGAAACCAGAAGAATATAACCAAAACGTGCAAATACCTAGTCACGACTTTTCCTCCCAGTACGTCTCCTAGGGGTACGGACTATTTGTCTCGCGCCAGTGTACCACACGGTTTTTTATCGCCTTCTTACGCAAAGAACTCTTCTTAGCCACTCTAGGATAAGATAGACATTCCTGCTGGTCCCTGGCCGCCTCCGCTGCCGTTTGTTGCTGTTGCTGCCGGGGTCGTGAGAGCGACGGATGGTATCCGTCGTGGTGCTCACCGTTATTGTTCCAATACGATGACGAATCCGACGGTATCCTTCTGTGCTGCCCACGAGCTGATGGTGCTGGCGGAGCGGGTGGCCGCGGAGCTGGTCGTGGCGTACTGTAGTACGCTTCCTCCGTTGGGATGAGATAATGCGTCTTAATCGTAATGTCGTCCTTCTCCAAGGAATAGCTGATGCTGCTGCCCTCGCTGTTGGATCGCTTTATCAAAGCACGCTTGCCCTTAGCGTCGCGGTTTCTTCTTCTATGCGTTTCCATAATGCCACCACCACCACAACCGGCTCGGCCACTGAAGAGTTCATCCAAGGTAGACTTCTCATCGTGTTGGCTGCTAGTCTCCTCCGCCATAACGAACGCGCAGCCGGATATGAGACCTAGGATAAAAAGTACAGTGCAGACATAGGCACCACCCTGGCTTGCTGCCGTCACAGGAGGAAATGTGTCCAACATACTGAAGGGATCGGTCCGGCCTACATCTGAGCCGCCGGCACCGGGGTTGCCCACACTTGTCCCGCCAGTGCTGTTAGTCACCGGAGGAGAGACGTGCTTGATCATGTTTGCTAGGACAATTTCCATGGCCGCCATCTGCTGGCCCACGCCTGTTGTGCCGTCCCACTTTCCATGCTCGGTCCACTTCAACCCACACATGCGGCCGTTATCGCCGCCAGTACATGTCGATACGGCGGCCGTCGCCGATGATTCGAGTAGCGGCTTGATGCGGTCGTACGTCCACGGCGCCCACTTTGTAGTGGCAGCCATCCAGCGCGATAGATATGCCTTGAAGCTCTGCTGGTCCAAATCACACAGGTTTACGGGCTCGCACGCAACCTCGGTCATAACATTGCTCTTGTTCCCTGTGAAGAAGACGTTGATACCATCGAGGAGGCCGTCAACACGTTTTCGCCATTTCTCCTGAGCACTGCCATTGGTGTAGTTGTACATGGCAGCGGAGCCCAAGAGAAACGCGCCGGCATTGTACGTCCATTGATAGGGCGTGATCTCGGAGCAATTTCCTGTGTGCGCGCCGTCGTAGATGTAATATTCGGGGCTCAACAGCTTGGAGTCCTTCATCCATTCCCATGTCTTGTCAGCCCAATCCGCGTACGATTGGTTCCCTGTATAGCGAGCCAGCCGCGAGGCAATGTTGAAGAAACACGCCTGGGAAATGGAGTTCTTGTAGTCGAAGCCATTGTTCCATGTGAAGATCTGCCAGCGCAAACCCCCGCCACAGTCCTGGGCATCCCACCTCCCGGCCTGGGTGTTGAAGACAGCTTGAGCCAGCGCAAGCCATTGTGGTTTATCGCTTGGCGGATTCTGAAAATTATACTCGGCTGCCGACATGGCCGCCATCCCCCAAAAGCCCTGATCGTCATTGCCTTCTGTCATGGTCTGGTTCGGCGGCATGTAGTCATTGTTAGGCCCGACCTGGAAGAGCAGGCCCTCTTCGGCGACTTTGTTCCACTTCGTATCACCAGTATAGTACCAATAATCTACGAGAGCGCCCATGAGAGCACCGGCCTCCCACCCTACATCACAGATCAGTTTAACAACCCGCCAGGACGAGACAGCGGGCATCACAGACAGTAGTAAGGCTGAGGCAGAAGGCCAGGGACCCCTCCTAGTTTGTCCCCGTTATAATATGACATCATGTCGTCGGTCAAATCGCTCGCAACGCTCTTCAAAGAATCTGCGATGCTTCATGGTCAATCCAGGAAAGCCTATCGGGTCATAGTGGGACACGATCTTGGATCAGTGCATGGCCTCTCACCCGTTGAACCCAAGTCAAGTCGGTAGGCTGTGGAAAGCTGGGAAGTCACTAGCAAGACAGTTGCTAGGGCGGCGGCGGCGGTTGAATCCGCCCAGCGGCTCTTCATTGTATCGTAGAATCCAGGACGTTCGACGACGAGTAATACTGAGAGTGTTTGGGGATGGCAAACACGACTTCCAAGCCATAGAGCGAATGCGAGAGGAAGCAAAGGGGACAGAGGGCACTCGCCCCACGAAGCAGAGCCACATGTGGAGGAATGGGACTGGACCTTGAAGCGGTCGGGTCGGTGCGCCAGCAGCAGCAGCAGCAGCTGCTGCTGCGCATCTGACAGAAGGGCCCGGTCATGACTTCCCGCTTGTGCTGGGCTCGGGAGTGGGTGTGGGCTCCTTCATAATTTGGGAAGGTTGAGATGAGAGGACTGATGGCGTCAGTCACTGGTCGTCCTTGCCGGGAATGAGCTCTTGGGGAACGACCGGATGCGGAGAGAAGGGAAGGAACAAACCAGCCGGCGTCGTTCCTCTGTTTCCCAAGGCGCCGAACGCGACTCCCCCATGTGAATGGATTCCCTTGTGCTCTGCCTGTTCTTGCTCGCTGCTGGCGTCCGCCCCGTGCAATCTGCCCGTGCCCCTGAATCAGACGTCAAAGTATACCTCCTGATGGCCTGTTCCATCATCCAACCGACCACGCCGGAACGGCATCGTAGTGACGTGAAAGCTCCGCTTGGAACTAAAACAAATCAAAGCCATTGGGTGGATTTGGAGTCGGACCGTGCTCCAAAAGTCTACTTCAACGATGATGGTTGTTGAAGCAAGATTGTTGACGCATGCATGTGGAGACCCTTTGGATTCACGTTGCGGATCACCCATAAACACCCAACCCAGCACGAGAACTATTGAATTCATTTTTCAATAAATATGTAAAAAAAAAAAAAAATAGAACAATCGGGAAAGCAGATCTTGGTGCCGACGGCGACGGGATCGGGATCAGCGCCCAGTCGGCTGGTTGCCTTGTTCTTTTGTCACATCCATATACCACATGTCCCAGGGTTCTGGATCCGCGCGGACTGTGGAAATGGGAGTCGTCGTCTGGAAGCTGACAGCAGGAACGGAATGCTAGGGTGGGGGAGGGGCTTGAGGGGGTAATCATGTACATACGTACAGTACAGTGCCAACAAAATGAACATTGAGCATGTCACAGGCAACAAGTGGGCGCAAGTAGACACGCATGAATGGCATTCCTCCACGACATGATGCGAGATGGTGGCGATCAGGCCGACGCTGCTCCGTGTGACCTTCCTTGCAAGGTTGGCGGGATGCTGTGGTCATCGAGATGAGGCGTTCATCTCACCGAAAAAAAGAGTGGGCCAAATGTTGCACACTCACGTCGACGGGTTGTTTTGAAGCAAGGTGCCATGCCCAGCACTTTTGCAGCGACTTATATTAATCTAGCCAAGCACCGCTTCATTGACTGCGGGCAAGGGGACAAAGCAGATGCTCTTATTAAGAATCTTCAAACGGAGAAAAGAATGAATTCACAAATAAGTTGTTTATGGTACCTAAAGATCAAAGTTTCTACATACCAAACCCGCCTCCACACAAAAATTCTCCCCCGTCTTTGTTACGCCTGCTGATGAATCACCCCGAGCAGAGGCACTCCCTTCCCCCTGTCTGTCGCCAAGCCGACCCGAAATCTGGGGTAGGTTCCATTCAACACCCCTGCTAGCAGGCCAGAACCATCTGGCGCAGGCCTAATAATAATACCTTCAGGGCTTAGCAGCAACCAAGCCAACCTTCCTTAGGCACGTGGGTCCCAACCCTGGGCTCCTTGGCTCCATCCGTTGCTTGATCGCTCAGCGACCCCTCGGTCTTGGTCTCCCCATCCATCCATCCAACCACCTCGCCAATTTCCAAATCCCCAACGTCAGCGTCGCGGCAACGCCGTCCTCCTTCACCACCTCGCCTGCGTCCAAGAACAAGACGCTCTTGACCATGGCTTCCCCAGGGATTATCGATCCCACCAAGACGGGGAAATACCCTATAATCCTCAGCGATGCTTTATTGGGCAAGGCTTCGAAAGAGACATATACTGGCGTTCGCTGTAAGAAACACCTGCACGCACCCACCCGCTGCCTGTCTGGGATCTGCACGCTGCCACCCGCATAACATGGCATGCATAGCATCACATTGCTTTGTATCGTCGCTGACAATGGCCCTTCTGTAGACAATCACAGACCCGCGCTCTCATCCAACACCGCTCCCTCCTCCTCGCGCTTGAAGAAGTCGGCGAGGGAAGGCACCTTCAACCTGGGCTTTGAAGACCAAGGCGGAAAATACCAGTACAACGGCACACGCACCACTGAGGATGGCAAGTACGTTCTCATCTTCGACCCGGCGCGCCAGGCCTTAGTCCTACACCGCGTCGACTCCACCTTCCACATGAACCTCACACGGACCCCTACCGATACCAGCGCCGAGAGTCTGCGGAAGCAATTCCCGCACCTGGAGGTTTCGAGCACACCCGCCACGAGCAGCAGTAAACAACAAAGGGGTAAAGGCGCAGCTGAGAAAGCCGGCCCGAGCAAAACACCCGCTGCCAAGGGCAAGGAGACGAGCGCCGCCAAAGACACACCCAAGGCCAAGACCAAAGCTGAAAAGCCCAAACCTGGGCAGGCCAAGGCCGACAAGAATAAGCCCGAGAAGAGCAAGCAGATGATGTTGACGCTGCCGAGCGGCGGGAGAGCACCTGCGGCTCCGACACCAGCACCAACATCGAATCCCAAGGAGAAGCCCAAGCGGCGAGCAGCGTCGCCCGTGGACTCGGAAGAGGAGGACGACGATGACGACGACGGCGGGTTGACGATCGAGTATCCGGGTGGCAACCCATCCATCTCGACCTTCAAGGTCGCCAACAACTTCTCGCCTGCGTTTCCCGCATTCCCACCCCCTGGGAGGCGGTTCTCCGAGTTTGCGCGGGGTGTTGGGCGGGACGAGGACGACGAGGACGCCGACGCCGAGTTTGACGACGAGATGGGTGAGGACGAAGATGCCGGCTTCAAGCTTCCGAGCCCTGTAAACAACCACAACAAAGCAGCAGCGAGCAACCCCGGCCTCGTCGAGCCCATTCGCTTCACGTTTGACGACGACGACGAAGATGCCGAGGGTGAAATTGACGCCGATGGAGAGGTGGATGCGGATGGGCTTGGGGACGATTTCGATGCCGACCTCGATGCCGATCTAGAGGCAGAGTTTGAAAAGGAGTTCCATAAGGTGGCGAATGAAAAGGGCAACGAAAGCGACAGCTCTGTGAGCGAAGAGGAATGAGTTGGTTTGGCTATATTTTCCTTTTGTGATGTCCATTTGGAAAAACCTCATTTTCTATTTACGTTCTTGGATATACCGGGTGGAGGGGTTGTTGTGTTCGTCGGGATATCATTTTGTTTACACACATGGGCATGAGCACAGGTTACGTGCTAGGGGACGTATTGGCCTCTAGGTTTCTAGAGTTAGAGCAACGTCTTCTTTTTGTCCATTTGTTTTTGGTTAGTTTCATTCCGCATATTACACCCCCCCCCGGGGGGAAATAAGGGGTCATCTACAAGCACAATCAAGACATATCATGGCCGATGGCCGACGCATGAGACGGAATGATGAATGTCAAGCGGTGTATTCCGTTTTAGACACATGATCCAGAGCCCTCATAGAGAAGAGGGTCGTAACAAATTCTACTGCCTTTCAAACCACCCACATTTGTCTCCCTCCCTCAACATCTTTGTTTGGATTTTGCTTGTTCCCCTTCTTCCCTATTCGCCTTCAGAGTCTGTCTGTCTGCCCGTATCGGGGGAAAGTCCTGGTTCCAAATTCTTTATTCCCCCCGTTCGTCCCCGGCATTGAAATTAGTTCTCCTTGCCTGCGCTAATTTTAAGGCATCGTGATCACACGACATACATCGTGTGTGTGTACCTACTGCGCTTGAGACAAGGGGATAAAAGCAGTGCGAGGAGCCACAGGTCACTGATTATGTTGTATCACGCTAGGTACCTACTTATGTCAAGCAAGCTATGAAGGCGGCGAGGATGGGAGGGATGTTGTTAGGAAGCCGGGGTGAGTGATGGATTCGTTTAGAGGAGAAACCTAGGGGAACGAACCAACTCAAGTCCCCGGTCCTGTTAAGTGAGGGAGAGAGAGAGATATGGTAGGTCGGTCGGTCTCCTTGGGGGAGGAGGTCGTTGATTGGTAGGGGATGCTACCTACCTACCTATATATCTATCTGGTGCCCAAGGCGAGAGGGATGATTACCTAGGAGGTTCCATCGGCTCGCTCCATGATAAGGGCGTCCTCCCTCCTTGTCCCTCTCCCCTCTCTTCAAGCATCCCATTACCTAGGTAGGTAGGCCAGCCACCGTTGAAGCGGGTGGAGTTTTCCAAATTGGTAGTAAGATATGGGTGGTTCGTTTCATATGCGTAACGGAAAATAAAAAATGAAGGAGATTGTGCTGATTCAATTCCTTCACGTGTAGGTCAATACCTACATCGAGTGTGTCGGAGCCACCATTGTAAGTTAAAATTGCAAATTATCGAGATATATTTCCCGGTGCTATGGAGAAAGGAGAGGGCTATCATACATTGTATCTGCAATCAATTCCCGCCAGTCTTGTTTTGCAGAGCTGCAACGCAAAGACAACGAACCTGCTCAACCCCAAGTTTCCACGCCCGCCTGTCTCTCTCTCCATCTTCATATGCCATGACGGGGTATGAAAGAAAGCAAAAAATATCTCCATATTAGTCGACGCATTAGTTCTTTCGCTTGCCATAAGAGTTCCTACTCTGCCGTCTCCTAAGAGATCGATTGGCCAGCCCGAATACGCACCCCAACATCCATGTTCTGTCTGCTCCGCAGACCCAAACTCGACCATTTTCCGGGGTCCCTTTTTGTCTCTGCCCCCTTTCACTTGTCCACGTCTCTCACTCACTCTGGGCGTGTCTTGATCCAGTATAATCCCTGTGTCTCTTTCTCTGTTCATGCCTCAGTCCCTACACTCTTTCACCTCTTCACGGCTCTGACTCGCTCCCAGCATGCATCTTGCCCCTTTCTCCGTTTATGCCTCGACCATCTCCATATCCTCCTTTGTATCTCCAGCCCTGCGTCACCAAAAATGCTGGGAAGAAAGGACCTCGGTCGAAGAAAAAAAACTCAGTCAGAAATATAGAAAGGGCGCTGGCGCATTCCAACGCCCTCGTCGGGTTCATCCGTCAAGTCGATGATAACTTTCGACAAACTCTGCAAGTTGGCAGCAGGGGGCGACTCTCCCCGCAATGTCTCCGTATCCGATCTATCATCCCTATCGGTCTCCGTATCCGATCCATCATCATCCCCCTCGGTATCCGAATCGAACTCGGAATTGGCGACGACGATGGTATCGCCCCAGGAAGAAGAGGTCTTGCCTTGGCCCTTCTCCAGCTTGGTAGCGTTATTGAGATTGTTGACAAAGTCGTAACCTTGTCTGTCGCCGATCTCGAATTGGGTTCTCGTCACGGACCCGATTCTCGTCATGGATTGAGTTCGTGTCACGGTTCGGAGAAAAGCGACCTCCTCATCTTCCTCGTCGACCCCATCCCCGCCAAAGGCCATGTCTCGTTTGCGACGCTTTGAAACCATCGCACCGCGAACATCGGGCCTAATGGCTCCATCAGGCCTTACGACCCCATCATGCTGATCGAGGCATGCTGCCAAGTGTTTGTATAACAATATAACCACTGATGAAGGAAAGGCGTTCCCGATCTGCTTCTTGATCTCGCCCGGATTGCCTTTGAAGGTATGGTTCAAGGGGAAGCCCTGTAGCGAAGCGTACTCGCGCAATGTGAAGTCTCTGTTGCCGTGGTAGTGGTAATTACCACCACCACCAGTTGTGATAGTGTTGCGAAGTAGCTGTCTGGGATTCCATGGAGTCCTCTTGTTTCTGAATCTGCGCTTTTTGTGAAGTTCATCGGTACAATGCCTCAGCCCCGCCAACGCTTTCTTAACGGTTATGAAGGGCTTCAGTCCGTCGACCGCAGGATTAATGCTATGAGTGGGGTCTGGAAAGTTAGGAAGCAGTTCTCCTGGCCCGGCTCCTATCATAAGCAGCCTCTTTCGAGGCTGAGGCAGCCCGTACGTCGCCAGGTGGACGATTTTCCACCGAACCGAGTATCCGTGCATGGTGAAGCCTTGGACGAAGGTGTTAAAGAATTGCTCGAACCGGGGGTGGAGGATCCCAAAAGTTTGCTCAACGGTGAACAAACGGGGTCTAATTTTTTCGATTAGATGAGTGCATGAGTAAAGCACAGCCAAGTTCATCTCGTCATTCTTGCCTGGCACCGTGTGCGCGGGGGACCAGACTTGGCATGGCGGGGAGAGATGAAGGATGTCAACTCTGTAGTTGAGATGCTTATCGTTGATGAAATCCGTAATTTCTCCTCCGTAAATGTCGCTCTGGGTAAAGTTTGCTTCAAGGGAAGCGATTGCCGGCTTCCAATGGTCGATTGCGAAAACCAGTCGAAGACCGGCTTGTACCATTCCGCGCGAAGCACCACCTCCTCCCGCGAAAGCATCTCCAGTTGAGTACTTCTGTCCCGGGACGGCGATACCACCTCCAGACATACGTCTTGACTCCAGATCCAGAACGGGGACGCCACGGGTGTGGATTGCTGAGCCGCCACGGACCTTGCCTCCTCGCCATTGATTGACGATGATGTTGTCAACCATTGCCCACTCTTTGTCGGCTTCGTCTTCGGTGATCCGAACAAGGGCCCACTCGCACTTCAAACTTTTGGCCTGCTTGGTATTCCGGCCGTTGTAGTGCTCGATGTATCGATAGCGGCAAACAAGCTGTGCCTGTTCCTTTATGTAGAGCTTCCCCTTCTTTTCATGTTCTTGGGGAGTAAAGCGGTGCGCCGGAAACGGTGCATTCGTGATTCTCATGTCGCGTACACAGGAGATGTCGTTGGGGTGGACATCAATGAGCGCTTGGTCCTCTAAGGGCCTTGGGTCCGTTTTGTCGTACTGGATGATCATGCATGTTTCGTTGAGCTTCCGCGGAAGACGTCCACGCAGCTCTTTGGTTCGAGCGTACTTCCAGCAGCGAAATTTGGGATGTGGTCCCGAAGGGTCAGGGATGATGGAGTGGATTTTGAGGAAGTTGACCTTGATATCGACATCGATGGGTTGGGAGAGCTCAACGGCCATGCCGGGCTTGAACACACATCCATCATCCCGTGTAAACTGCTGAAGACCCCCACCCTCATCATATCTCTGCCTCTTGGGCATCTTTTGCAGGGGCTCATGGTTGGTAAGGTCGATAATATCGACTAGCCCCACTTCGAGATCATCCTCAAAGTCATCCAGTGAACGGTAATCCTTCGCCTTTCGGCCTCTTGCTAATTGCTCTTTAATTGCCTTCTCGATTTCATCATCGACATCATCGTCGTCGTTATCGATACGAAGGACGGGTGGCTGACGGTAGATGCTAGCCATGTTCAACCGGAGATGAAGAAACCACCTCGGATAGTCAGAAGGTTTGTGTTTGTTGAAGAATAATCTTCAACTCCCTCTCAGTTCGAGAAGGTAGAAAGAGAGGCGACCCTAGGGAGACAGGTTGTGAATAATTGATTGCGACGTAACACCGACCAGAATAATCTAGGTAAAGGGACCGAAATTAACAAAGGGGCCTTGGGGGTGAACAAGACGTATTGCTTTGAGGGTGAATAGCGAAATGGATTTCAAAGAGAGGAAGAACGGACACCACCGACCGGTCGGAGAAGGTAGAATGAATGGCGATTGTCTTGGTGGGAGGTTTAGTATAACCTCACTGAAAAAAGAATTAGAAGGAGAAAGTAGTGTCTGGGTTGGATTTTTGTGCGCAGGACAAAAGGAGAAGCAAGAGACAGCTAGCTATCTTCCTTGAAATGAGTACTCTTTTTGTGCAGGCCCCTCTAGAAGAGGATGTCGAAGAATTAATAGAGAAAGAAGGGTACTAAACCGGCGTCAAAGACTTGCGCAGGTGTAATAGGCAAAGTGAAAAAGGCGAAATGTGAAGTGGGAAGGGAACGGCAAAGCGGGCAAGGCGGGCAAAGCTGGTCCAGTTTCTTGCCTGTAGTGCAAGATATTTGCGAATTGTCAGAATTGGCTCAGAAACTGTTATCATATTCAGTCTCCCATCACCTTGCTATCACTTTTGATAGAGAAAATTTTACCTTTAGCCCAGGCGATTCTGAGGCAACTGTCGATGGAAAGGGGCAAGAGTTAGTTGCCACAGCAACATTGACCTGAAAATTGCGATTCCACCACATTATGGTGCATGTGTTGTTAAGAAGAGATGAATGTCGGTAGACTTACTTACTGTTACGCAGGCTTTCAGCTATCTACATTGTTGCCGAAAAGGAGACAATGAATGGAGATGATTTTCATCCGAAATGTGTTGGGCTTGGGAAGACCTCGAGTGATAGGTAATCCGAATGTCGACAACTGCCAAGGTATTGTGACGGCCAGCTCAGCAGCCGGCAACAGAACAATAGAGCCATCGCATGCATTTGAATGGCTGCGCTTAAGGCGATTCGACTTCAGGCAGCTTGTTAACATAGTCAAGTACGTGCGGCATTGTCGACGGGATGTTGCCATGTTCAATCACGCCCGCCAGGCAACAGTTGATACAAAGTTTTGCAAGAGGTGGAATTTGTTAAAAAATATTGAGAAATTCCATTGGAATTGATTGATGGCCTTTTATCGACCGGGAGGTATGAGACACGAGGAAGGTACGGGAAGTTGGAATGGAAAGTGCGGCCAATGGATTGCTGGTAGGAGGAAAGATAGGCAGCCACAGCCCGATTTGCGGGATCAAAGATTCGTGGTGTAAATATGTTGATGGCTGTTTCGCAAGTCTTAATTTACTCTCCCGAGTTGGCAGCCTTAAGGAAAGAAGGAAGCAACCAAACATGAAGGCAGTCTCGATGTTGCGAGAAAGACGAAAAAGGGAGAACTTGACAGACCAGCCAATCAGATGTTGTGGAAGTTGCTTCTTCCACACGGGTCACGTGTGGGGATTCGGGACCCACCTAATCGTTGGATACAAAAACTCTTGCGTCGAACGTCCCTTCTTCTTTCCCGCCCAAAAAGACATGTTGTCGAGGCCGCTCGCCTCCTGGAAGCTCGCCTTCTGGAAGCTTGCCATCGCCGTCTTCTTTAATTGACATACCGTCAATTCTTCAATTTGTAGGTGCCACATTTATCCTTTACTCCTTGCCCAATTCGCTATAATGATGTTTTTGTTATTACAAAACCTTGACTGCTTAGTATTCGCTGCGGAGAAAAAATTATCTGATCATAGCAACACCCAAAATCTCCTTGATGATGAATACCTTTCTTGGACCTGGCTAATTGCTCAGTCTGGACAGTTGTCATGTTTCTTTTCTAGGTAAACTAGCACCCGACCGGTCCCAACCCCTACTCAGCTGTTCCGCTAAGTGCAGGCTTTGGGTCCCGCCAACTTATACAATCCATGTCCAAATTTCACGAACTACAACTAGTATTTAATACCAGATGCCAAAGTTCATCAATTTTATATTCTCCTCTTTTGTCCTCTCAGAGAGAACAAGTGCAGGCTTTCTTTTGGCCCGAGCTTGCGTACCTAACCTAATAACATGATTTGTCCACATGGTTCACTGACTTGATGCCTATGGTGCCTATGGTGCCTTACTATGTTACCCATCAAACATCCCGTATACCGCTGCCATCTGTCGGCAAGGTACTGATCAGCACTTGGCAATGGGTTATGGCAATTCCAGATTATGGTGGTTACCGCGTTGTGTCTTCTGCCATGCGAGATGCATGGTTGGTTCTGGGTCGTCCCTTCCCACAGAGCCATGTCTGCTATGTACTGTGATCCGAAAGCTGATCCGCCCCTCACCAAAGAAAACCTTGGTTGTCCTGTCACCGCATGGGCTTGACTAACCTCTCCAAATGCCAGAACAATACATGCGGTTGGGTCATGTGGGCACGAGGTAGGTGAACCACTCTATCTGCTCCAGAGACCGGCCCCGTACACTTCCAACTTCTTTTGTGACTACCAGGTCCATATTTTAAACACTAGTCGACATTTGCCCACCAGTTTCGGCACTGCACCGAGCTATCCCTTGACCTTGGGGTTTGGCTTATGTCAAAGGGTTAGTCTTGCGGGAGTGGATGCGGGTACCGACAGAATGTGAAAACTAACTTCCATTGTACTTTAGTTGAAGGCGGATCACGTCGCCCAAAAGTCCATTTCGTAGATGAATGGGATAGCTTAACGGCAACTTTATTTTTTCGCCCTTCACGCATGGGACCCTCGAAGGCAATCGTTGCATAGTATCGTTACACGAATCAGACGAAATCGCCAGGCAAATCAGCAAAATGCAAACACGGTCAGCAGCAAGAAAAGCCAGTAGTGGCATATCTGCTTTATCTCCTGAGATAGGGGCCCCTGAAGCTGACAAGGCCTCTCCGGTTTTGAAATTGACGAAGGCTCCAACGAAACGCCAGCGTGAGACGAAGAAGCAAGAGCAATCTATCAAAAGAGGCTGGGTATTGCCCCATGGCATGGGGACAGCCACCTCGGTTTCTTCGGACAACCTGTACTCTGGAACGGCTGCAGCCAGTTCGTTTACGCAAGTGCCATTGGCTATTACGACAACAATCGGACGACCTTCGTCACAAAATAGTGGGAAGAACAGAGGTACACGACAAACACGATAGACTCGCCTCTCGTTTCGGGTAACGAAAGCCCAATCCAATGGCAAGCAAGGCGACGAAGATGCGGCCAAAGTGAAGAATGAGAATCTTCTGGATACAGCCGCTTTAGTTGCAGAGTCAGAAGATGGACGACCGACTAAGCGCTCCCGCATTACTCGATTGTCATCAGCAACATCAGTCGCTAGTGAGGGCGGAACAGAATCCGTGATACTGAAGACTGAGAAATCAGTCCAAAGCCGACCGGACGCTGTTTCTCTATCAACCAGAAAGCTCCTCGTTTTCCAAGGTGCCATCATCAAAAACGACTTCGCCGTCAAAAACACAGAGAAAATCATCGTCGATGCGACACACATTCTTGATCCCGACTTCAAGATGAAGTTGAAGAGAGGCAAGGAGAACCCATACGGTCTGATGCCCGGATTCTCCCCATACCCGTGCAGAAAAGCACCTACCCCAGAAGCATGCGAAGAGGTCTATAAGATTTTGGCAGACCTACACGGGGAAGTAAAGCAACCTGACAAAATGCCTCCGGCATCTCTCGAAGTTGCTGGATGTGGCGAGGTGCCCTGTGTTCTCGACGCTCTCTTGAGAACCCTGGTCAGTGGAAGCATGCTGATGACGCTTGCCAATGCAGCAATCAAGAACCTAGCCAACAATTACGGTACTCGCCAGACCGGGACGGGCGCTGGAAGCATTGACTGGGGAAAAGTGCATTTATCGTCACACAACGAACTTGCACAGGTTATTAGAGTGGCCGGAAATGGTAACACAAAAAGCATGCACATTAAGAAGATTCTTACATTGGTTCATGATGAGAATATCGAGATGGCGAAGCAACAGAATATGACTACGACGGGCCTTGTAGACTCGAACCCCTCACATCTTCTGTCTCTCGATCAGATGCACGAGATGAGCAAGGACGAAGCCAGGCCTGAGCAGAAGAAGAAATCGGCAGATGATGTGGATGGTGAGGAGAAACTCTCAGAAAACTCGGATACCGAGGCTGACGATATGGATGATGACAATATGGGGGACGGAGAGGACTGATCTTCGGGGCAACAGGAGTTAATATATCGTATTGGCCCAGAAGAGATAACCAGTCCATCTTTTGGTGTCTCCCCGCAACTGGCCAACATTAATACGAACCATAACGTACATTGTGGGAATAATGGCCCTTTGAGGGGCATGGAGCATTGAGAAGGTAAAAGGGGTAGCCATCACGTGACTACAGGGACCACAGGGACCCACATGGATCGGCCACATCAAAAGGCTTCCTGTCAACC
>JAPDFK010000490.1:0-25838 GCA_027569635.1 Lasiosphaeriaceae sp. G1095 | reverse complement strand
CCCCCCCCCCCCCCCCCCCCCCCCCCCCCCCCCCCCCCCCCCCCCCCCCCCCCCCCCCCCCCCCCCCCCCCCCCCTCTTTTCAACCCTCCGAGCGAAACCCCTTTTCAAATTTGTTTTGGGTGTTTTGCTTTGTGTCCTTCTGCTGGTGGGGTGTTAGTTGGGTTGTTAAAAGTAGCCCCCCCCCCCCCCCCCCCCCCGCCTCCCTTTGTCTTTCACCAAAAAAAAAGAAAGAAAAGGGTCAATCCAAAAGTGGAGAATAAAGAATGGGATAAAGGGCGTACTGGTTACTGTGTGTGATTTTGGACTCTTCCGATTTGGAAGGAAGAAGGAAAACACAAAGCGAGCGAGTTTTTTGATATTTACTGTTTTGTTAAACAATGCCTTATCTTGCCTACCTACCTAGAGTACCTTGAGTACTATACATTTTGCACGCATGTTTAGAGCATACATAGCACAGGCGTAATAACGGACATCATCTAAATTACCTATCTACCTATCTCTTTATTGTTTTTCCTTTGGTGTTGTTGCCATGGGGTTCGGCACACATTTTGCAATAGACTGATAACTATTACATCATCAAGATTTTCAAAGAGAATCAAGATTTTCAAAGACATCAAGGTTTTCAAAGAGGAATTATCAAGACTGACGTCAAATTGTTGTTGATACACTCGTCGTGAAAGTGAAATAGGGGTAAACCGAGTAAAGTTCGGACATGTGACTCGAGTTATTATACATGACCCACCCTCTTGATGTACCTCACGGTGAACCAGTCCTGCTCAAGTTGCCGGTTAGGTGCTAGCAATGAACTGCTGTCTTTATCTGCTGTATTTGTGATTTCATTGCTGCAGTCGATTGTCGTAGGGCCCGCTCACATGAGGAACTGCCTTGCTTACCCTCGTGGTCCGCATCTCGAGTCACCCATGCACATATACCTAGTGAACATGGACTCTGTTTGTCAAGTTTTGGATTCGAATTGTGATATATCAAACCACCCCCTAGAATGTAGATAAGAGGTCTTGGTGAACAGAAGAACCCAACAAAGTTTTTGTTGCATGAGCCAACCCATAACGCCACGCAATAATGCAGCCAACAGCCCCCTAAGCACCCATCCCGTCCTCTTTGCTATACTATACACCATAGAAAAAGAGATGAACCTCACAACGCACGACACAAAATGCCCCTGACAGACGCTGTTGTCTATTTCTTGCCCTTCTTCTTCTTACCCCCGGCGGGTGTTGCCGAGGGCGTGTCTGTATCCACGAGAACGGGCTCGTCTTCGCTAGTGATGCTCTTGGCCTGCGTCTTCTCGGGCTCGCCCTCCAGCTCCTTCATAAACTCGCTCTTGATGGCGGCGCGGCGCTTCTCCCACCACTCCTTCTCGTGCTCTGTCTGCGCGGTGATCTCGTCCAGTCGTTCCCGCAGCGCTGTGTTAGCGGCGATCTCGTTGGCTGACTGGAAGATGCCCTGGCCCCAGTTGGGTGCAAACTCATTGGCCTGCGGTTTAGGGTTAGCCACTGTTTTGTTTGCGCGCACAACAATAAAAGGCATGTCACAGAGACACAGAGACACATACCTCCAAGACCACATCCCGCAGCTCTTCCTCCATCTCCTTCTCAGCCCGCTGGAAGCGTTGCCAAAGGTCGTCACCAACACTCCCGCGCTGCAGCAGCGCACTGCATGCTGCCTTTGCGGCGCGGATCTGGATGATGCGGCGGATGTCCTCGACGGCGCGGCGGAGCAGAGCTGCCCTCAAAACGCTGTCGGGAACTTTGGGGGCCTTTTCAGACCCGTTCTCGGGCTCGAGCTGCATGAGCGACAGGTAGATGTTGCGCTGGAGGTGAGGGCCGAACCACGGCGCAAGGCTTGCGCTTTCCACTGTTTACGGTCAGTTCCCTTCTCCCGGTTTTACGTAGAGACGACCGACAACATACTAGCTTTCCTCTTGCGGTAGATGGTAGAGAAGGTCACGAATGTGCCTCCAAGTACGACCACGTAGGCCAAGGGGACCACCAGGCCCCGCCAGTCAATGTCCAACATGACGAAAAAGATTGTAGGGTTGGCGGCCGTTGGCAAAACAAAATAGTAAAAAAAGGGGTTTGGTGACGAGATCGAGGGGGGAAAAGGGAGTTGGCGACTACGAAGTGGTCCAGATGGGATGCGATGTGGATGTCTGCTCGTGGCTGATGGGACACCGAATTCGCCCAAAAGAACAGCTTGACATCTAAATTTTGGCCCTTTACTCTCCCGCCTGCAGGGGTGGCCTGCGGTTCTCCAGCTGCCAGGGCCAGGAGCCACGGCAAGGAACCGACTGCGAGCGGCAGGCAGGCAGTTTAGGTGGCATGTCCCGCTGGCTAAATCGGTACGTATCCTTATCCCGGCCCGAGCTTTCTCCGGATTTACCTGGCTTGCCTGGGCACCTGGGCTACGAATGGGGCGCGGGGCAAGTCGAACCCACTGGAAGCGATTGGGTCGAACCCACTGGAAGCGATTGGGTCGAACCCACTGGAGTCTGTCTTAGCTCACACCACACTTACCCCACGCCACCCTAGGCACGACTTTATGACGACGGCCTAAGCTATACATACCTAGAGTGGAGGGGAAACCTTAGGTCTCCGCTGGACCTGCCAACCAACCGCCAAACGTTCTAGAGTTCTGAATACCTTCCACCTGGCACGGCTCTTTCCCTCGTACACCCAGTGCCCTTTTTCGTAGCAGTTCTTCCGATTACCACATTTCTCCATTTTTGGAGATACGACGCAAACCAGAAAAATAGTCCCAAGCAAAACGTTTACCGTGTTCTTCGGCTTGCTGTGTCAAGCTAAAGGTCACCATGCTTCTCAGGCTTCGCGCGCCCGATGGCATGTTCCGCCTGACGGTCGAAAAGGACGAAACCTTTGGCGATCTTGGCCGCAAGGTATGATTAATTCTTGTTGTTCTTGTGCGAGAACAGCAAGCTAACATAACCTGATGTTGCGCAGCTCCTGCCCCTGCTTCCTAAAACGGTCGATCCTAGAACCATCACCCTCTCAAACCACCCCAGCGGCGGCGACGCAAAGAAGATCGGGGAGATCGCAAAGTTCAAAATCGGCCAGATAGGACTAAGGCAAGTTGGTGGCCACCCTGGCCGAGGATACGGGTCCCCTCCTTCTGTTTGCGTGACCGTCGAGGCTGACTGTTAAGTGATAGCCACGGTGACTTGATATTTATTAGCTATCAGCACCAGACTGCAGAGACCAACGGCCATTCTAAGGAGGAAGACGCAAAACCCGGCGTTCTTTCTTCGACAAACCGTCTCAACGGGAACCCCATCCTTCCGACCGAAGACCTCCTCATCAATCCCGCACCCGTCTCGGCATTGCCAGACAAGATCAAGAACCCCTGGGAATCTGTGAGGCAGTCGGCATTGGACGACCGGCTAGATAAACAAGATGGCAAGATCCCGAGAAAGATGGATGTCAAGATGTGTCGCCATGGACCCAAGGGTATGTGTGACTACTGCATGCCCCTCGACCCATTCAACGCCAAGTATCTCGACGAGAAGAAGATCAAGTACATGTCGGTGCACTCGTATCTCCGCAAGATCAACTCGGCCACAAACAAGCCTGAGCAGGGCAGCTCCTTTATCCCTCCGCTCGTCGAGCCATACTACCGAGTCAGGCGCGATTGTCCTGCCGGCCATCCCCAGTGGCCCGAAGGCATCTGCACAAAATGCCAACCGAGCGCAATTACCCTTCAGCCCCAGACCTTCCGAACTGTGGATCACGTCGAGTTTGCCTCGCCAAAGACTATTGACAAATTTCTAGACGCTTGGCGCCGGACCGGAGCCCAGCGCTTGGGCATCCTCTATGGCAAATATGTCGAGTACGACGTCGTACCTCTCGGGATCAAGGCTGTAGTAGAAGCCATCTACGAACCGCCACAGGTCGACGAGGTTGATGGTATTTCGCTCAACCCGTGGGAGAACGAGCAAAAGATTGACCAGGTGGCGAAGCTTTGCGACCTGGAGCAGGTGGGAGTAATATGGACTGACCTGATCGACTCCGGCCTAGGGGACGGAACCACCATCTGCAAGCGACACGCAGATTCTTACTTCCTTGCGTCTCAAGAGATCTGCTTTGCGGCACGGCTTCAGGCCCAGCACCCAAAGACTACCAAGTGGAGTGATACCGGCAGATTTGGCTCCAACTACGTGACATGCGTCGTGTCCGGCAACGAGAAGGGCGAAATCTCCATCTCAGCCTACCAGATGTCAAATGATGCGGTGGAGATGGTTCGTGCAGATATTATCGAGCCTTCAGCCGAACCGTCCGTGATGCTCGTTCGCGAAGAAGAGGAGGATGACGGTTCAGTAAGCAGGACACGCTACATTCCCGAGGTGTTTTACCGCAGAATCAATGAATACGGAGCCAATGTGCAAGAGAACGCAAAGCCGGACTTCCCGGTTGAGTATCTCTTTGTCACTCTCACCCACGGTTTCCCCGAAGCACCAAAGCCACTCTTCAGAGATGAAGGTTTCCCCATTGAAAACAGGGAGCAGTTGGGAGAGGCTCAAGAGGTGTCTTCAGTTTCAAAGATACTGAAGTTGAACCAAAAGAAGGACCAGCTGGAGATTTCCAATTTCCACCTTCTCTGTTTCATTGATCAGCTGGACATTCTATCAAAGGCATGTTTATCTCACTCTACTACTCGGTTTTCACAACCACTGACCCTAGACTTACATCTCTATAGGACGAAGAGGCACTCCTTTGCCGGGTAGCCACACAAAACGATCTCGCCGAGTTCTTCCAGCTCCGGGAGACCACAGGGTGGCGCACACTGCACGCCATCCTGCAATCAACTGGTGAGAGAATTCCAAAACGCCCCAGATCTGTTGACAACGGTCGAGGAACCCAACGTGGTATTGTCACCTCGCCGTCCTCCCATAATACTGCTGCTGCTCCGTTTTCTTCCAGACTGCCATCGTCCTCCCTCAGGTACGACACCGATGAACCACTTGCTAAGCGATTTGCTGCTGTCAGGCTGAACGACGACCGCTATACATCACCGCAATCTGTGCCACCTTCACCAGGGTATGATAAGCCGTACATCCCGCCGAAGGACGATTAGGGGTTACTGTTACGATGAGCTGAGAGGTAACACAAGCGTCGCGGCCATGAGAGGGACAAAGGGTTCATATCCGTTAGCATGGGGGAACGGAGCAATACAGTATGGGAGGATTGGGATTTTTTCTTTACTTGATGGAATCCCATGGAATCGGCGTTGTTTTGCTTTTGGAGCTCTGCGATGAGGCACGAAACATAGACAATGACAGACAAGAGACAGGATGAAAAAGAAAAGGGGGGCATCTTGTGTTAGTGTATTTGTTCATTCAACCAGCAACCAGCCCAGGCATAGAATCCAAGCCCAGTTGCAATGACCAGTGGGTGCATCCAGCCTCAAGGTGGGTGCGTAGAGTAGGCTGTATTCTAGTGGATGTGCAATGTTTTAAGTACCCGTCCCCAACAAGCTTAAGGTTCTCAACTAGAAAGATATCGAACGCATGGAAAACTATCACAGCATTGTCTCGAGATTAACTCAAAAAGATCAGAGATATGGGTGAAGGTATCTTTAGGGACTGAAGACGGAAATTATAATCTAAGACTGTTTTCCATCTTGACTGATAATCAGTCCCTGATGAGCAATAGAGGAAGAAAGAAAAATACAGGAGCTGAAGAAATGATGGCCTTGCTATCTAGCTAGGTATGCTCCCAGCTTGCCGTTGTTCCGGATACGGCCAAATAAATGAAGGAAAGAAAACGCAAACTGAAGAGGATGACCTGGTCTCAAAAAATTCAACCATGCTCTGGCCTGCTGGGCTGTGAATTCAACGGTCCGTTGACCTTAATTGACCCCATACCCCATGCTCTCACGCAAGGAAAACAATGGGTCCGCCCCAAATCCCCTTCCTGATGAGACCATCCTTGATGCGCTTTATGACGAATGGCCACAATTTCCACCTCGTCATTTCATTCAGCCTCTCTCCCAGAGCTCCAGGGTCCTCCCATTGCCAAGGGTATTTTCCAGCCTTATTCAAAGTGTTGACGATAACTAACTGACTGTCTTCCTCCTGGATTATGTAGAAGTAGGTGTTGTCCTGTTGATAGCGGTTGTTGCCCTGTTGATTGTGGTTGTTGCCCTGTTGATGGACCTTCAGTTCTCTTACTGGATGGGAGTTCTCCTGATGGACATTCCACTGCTGCGCTGGCCGTATCATTCGGTGCTGATGTTCTGGTTGAAGCTTATTCAGCCGTCCTTGGTTTTTCATATCCAGCACCTCGCGCCATACTTCCTCGGTTCCCAATAAAGGCGGGGAAGAAACAGTGCTCATCTGGGGCTGCTGCACTTCTTCATTTATTCCCCGGGTCGCGTTGTTCCCCTGCTCCACCAACAAGGTGGCATTGGCTGTCAACTCGTCGTCGACTTTGATGAGTCCAAGAGCGAATTTCGAGTACTGCTTCATATCCTTAATGAGCTTGTTGTACTCTTCGTCCTTGATCTTCAACATTGCTTGGTATTGGTCATCAAAGGTTTTGAGTTTTGCGTCCCTCTCATCCAAGAGCTGGTGCAATTCCTCGATCGTGCATGCGAGACCACAGTTTTCGTCTTCAAGCGTCTGGAACTGCCGTTGAAGGGCTTTGAGCTCTCGCTCGATTTCCGTGAACTCGCTGTTTTGGGTGGAGATTTTCGTTCTTGTCTCCAAGTCCGTCCTCAGCATCTTTTGCTCCAACTCCTCTATCTTTTTGTTTCGTTCTTGAACTTCTTTCTCCTGCTGTTGTTCAAGCTTCCGTTTCTTCTTGTCCGCAATAGACAGTTGTCCTTCGACGACCAGTGGATTAATATCCACCATCGGATATCTGCCATCGAAGTCCTCGACTCGAAGAACGTTCTGATTACGCCAAACCGGATCATCGAAATTTGCCCCATGCCAGAATGCGGGGACCTTACGGTCCTTTGGTGCTTGCAAAATCCAAGTTAGCTCTGCGGCTTCCAAATAGATACGCAGATCCCTTGGTCCGACCGGGTTGTTCATTTCGTTTTGCATTTTGCTGAGGTTGTTGCTGAGGATGCAACAAGCAAATATGTGTGCCGGGGAGCCAATGGCTGGGATTTGGCCATTTCCCTCTCTCGCTTTCTCCCAGCTCTTGTGCGTTCCCATCCAACCCTTCAACTGGGCGAGGGCGAGTTTGATTGACCGATAACACATGTGGTTAGCTGGTTGAAGGCACGACTCCTCCGATCGATACATATTGCGGAGGACCTCATTCCAGTTGATATGGGTTGGAAGCCCTTTGGGAAAGAATTTGTCCTTGTATTTCATAATGTAGGGAAGGTATCGTCCGTCTTTCAAGGTCGCAACGAGTTTCTTGAACTGCTCCGGGTCGGCTTCGTAGTCCCAATTGTCGATATCCTGATTGATCTGTCTCGATAGCAGCTCCGCGCTTGTCTGCGGCGCCGGTGCGTCTTGGGCAGTCTTATCGGATGGATCAGCCATTTTGGAATGACTTGGTCGCTGATCAAGGTGTGGAGAAAAGCGAACGTGAATGTGATCAAGACGTGGCGACTTGTCCAGGCATTGATGAGTATTGATTGTCCGTTGAAGACAGCTTGTGGAGGGCTTCTCGCGGGACGCTTGTCTTGCTCCCGCGATCGTGATGCTGGTTGAAGTCTGCGGTCTCGGGACCCGACGGTTTCAACCTGACTTTGATTGTCAAGCTTCGGAGCGAGGTAAGGAAGCTAAAACTAAATACTAGAAGTGTTCGGGAGGTATGAAGGCTGCTGCGCAGCCGTCATGTAAGAATGTAGTGTTGTGAGGAAGAGAAGAGAAAAAGATCTGGGAGAAGGCTTGCGAACCCTCATTAAATAAAACGGCGACGAAAGCTGCTTCTCAAAATAGGCAGGCGCGAGGCCGGTCTCTGATATCATGATATTGTGAATGTCTTGTCAGTTTCTTCTCACCTTCTTGCTTCTCTTATAATAAGCTAATCTCTAAACACAGACGTGAATCTATAAGCCTCGCTGACAGCGTGGTGCGTCCAGACCACCGTTAACGTATATAAGTCACTTTCAAATTATAAGTACGCTGACTTGTGATTTTAATATCTTATAAAGAGAATAATGTTGTATATTATGTTCAAAAAAGTTTGCTTTCCAACGCTATACCCTACGTTGTTAAATCCAGTAATTGATAAAACTACTTATAATATTATTAATAATAAAAAATTATTATATTATATAAATAAGTTATATAATTTTTATTATAAGTGTAAGGGGGATTGATAGCTCGGGTGACAAGAGTGGCACACAACATGCAGCGAGGTCGATGATGGTTACCTAGGTGTAATGCGTTGACGGCGCTAATCTTTAGCCTCCGAACTCTCTGCGGGCGCGCTGCGCTCTCCTTTTGTGTCCCAACACCTGGGCCCGTGCCATGACAATAAGTTCAAGTAACATAAACGTATTTATGACTGTAAGATTTAAATTATTGAATTTAGCTATGTAGGTATGTAGTTATTAAAAATAATAACGTCCAGGAATAACGGATTTTTGGTGTAAAAGACGGTATTTGGCGGGCAGTATGTCTTTTTCGGGTCAAGTAGATGTACTACAGCCGGAAGGTCCTTTGCTTACGGATATTCCGTCCAGTGCCCCAAGATGCTTTCTAAAAAAAAAACCTGCTACCAAGGAGCCAACCAGAACGCCTACCCGAGACGACAGCTATCGTTGAGCTGACCTTGCCAAGGGTCCCGAGAGTGGGGACATCATAAAGATTTACTCGGCGAGTTGCGTCAGTAGCCAACAAGCGGCGCCATTCGTGGCAGCCTTCATGGACAGCAAGCCTAATAAACGATGGTGATACTGCGTTCGGATTTGGCAGCAGATCGCGAGTTCTCTTGCATATGATTTTATTTGTTTTACAAGACCGAGCTTGACGGTAAGTTAATTAGAGGACTTTTTCGGGTGCTTAGGTCATGAGCGAGTGAATGGATGTGTGCGTGCGGCTCGATGGCCGGGTTGAAAGGTGTGGATATGCAGCGTGTTGCCTAGTTGTGACAGTGGTTTGGTGGCTGGCACGCAATAAGATGCGGGGCTAACTAGTTTACTGCAAATTTGTGTGGCAGCTCAGTAGCGGGGTAATCAGTGGTCGGCCGCGCCGCTCGTCCTTGAGGGTACCGCTACCTCTTTAAGGAAAGGCGGGCGCGGAGGAGGCTGTAAATAGGCTTAAATAGATGTCATGAATGTAAAAGTATAAAAGGCTGCTGTGCGCGAAGCGCAAGGGCGCATAACTTATCGGAGGCGGTAGCAATAGTAGATGTATTGCTCTACGAGTGTGGTGTGCGTGGAAAGAGGAGAAGGCAGGCAGCTGGCTGCAGGAAGAAATAGGCGGGCCAAGGTGATCTGGATACATGTACATGTACCACCACTGCCAACACGAAGCCAGCAAAAAAGGTCCGAGTTTACTAACATAAGAGGGGATAGGCGGTTCCTGCCAGTTTTGCGAGAACGAATGTCTCCAGATTGTGCCAAATGGAGACTAGGAGAATCGATTCCATTCTCGAATTGTTCGGCGGCGTCCTTCTTGTCACGTAGAAATTACACTACACTGCTCAACTGGCCACATTTACACTGGTTAATGCCACAAGCCACCACTCACATACTCGTTATTATTGAATAGACTCCTTGACACCCAGCTACGGCCCCACAGAACCGTCGGCACCTGACGGTAAGTTCAATGCCCTAAATACTATACGACTTTGCTAACCATTCAATTGAACAGGCCGGCCACGAGCGGACTCAGGAGCCGAGAAGTTGGGAGCATGGCGTGCCAAGTAGGTAAGAGCATGGAATACAAAGTAGTCGGGAGCTGTCGGGAACCTTAGGTAGGTACGGAGGCTTGGGCCAAAAGAAAGGGTCCCTCTACCCACAGTGCTTGCCTGCGTATTATGTGTTGGGGCCGTTCAATATTTTTTTAAAAAAGCAGTAAATACCCATACCAGGGCCCTTTTAATTGCCTAAAAACGCATAGCAAGAAGCTTTGATCGCCTGCCGTGCTGGTTATAAGGCATTGGCCAGGCAGTTGATGAGCCTGCGATGACAGGTTCAGGCCCGCACTATGGAGAGTGACCCTTCTTTTTTTTGGCCCCAGCCTCCGTAGGTAGTTCTCTGTCAGTCGTCAGAATACCACCGGACAGTTCAATTTCACAACCCAGCAAGCCAGAACATGGTGGAAGTTTTGGGACCAGACAGGTCTTCTAAACTAAGGACACGATTCCAGAGCCAGGCCATCCTTTTTTTCAGTTCGCGTTTTCTTTCCTTCTTATTTGATCATCTCTGGGCCAAGGACATGCTGGGAGCATGGTTCCAGAGCAAGGTCATCAATTTTTTTAGTTCGCCTTTTCTTTCCTTCTTTTATTTGGCCGTATCCGAAACAACGATATGCTGGGAGCATACCTAGCTAGATAGCAAGGCCATCCTTTATTCAGCCCCCGTATTTTCCCTTCTTCCTTTGTTAATCACTATGCCCTTCTCAATCAACTACATGTAAACTCTATGGACGGACGCTCGGGCCAGAAGAAAGGGGCATCCCCCACACAGTAACATCAATATGCCTCATCAGTCAGTACAGTGTGAAACGATAAGGCGTTCAATGCTCCTCCATATACGTTGCCAGGTAATTTATAGGGCTCTAATACAAATAAGTGGGCATTTGGGACTTGTCATTATGCCATTTCAAGAACACAAATGGCCCCTGTTGCCTTGCACACAGGCTAGCACAGTAGCATTTGTACATGCACCCCTCAGCACTGGGCAGAGTGGTCTTTTCTTTTGGCATGAGCCTTCAGAATTGGAATAGTTTAGGTCTTTGCCATATAAAGCATTCTCTCCTGGACTCTTCAATTTTGATATGTCCTGACTTTTCCCATCCATCCAGCCGAATGACAGACTTTTGGTTTCCGATTTTGTTTTCAATAAGCCCTAAGCCCGGACCCTAATCCTCATTCTCCTTCAGGGGGGTTATAATGAATGAGAGGAACATGACCACCAGTAAAAAAAACATTCAAGTTGGATATCCGCTATTTTTTAAAAGAAATAGCAAGGAGAAAAGGAGGGCATGTGGGAATAGTAGCCCTTTGAGGGGCATGGAGCATTGAGAAGGTAAAAGGGGTAGCTATCACGTGACCACAGGGACCACAAGGACCTACATGGATTAGCCACATTAAAAGGCTTTCTATTAACCTAGTTAGGATCCTTCTTCTTATAAGAATAAAATAGATGAATGCGACTACTACACAACTTACCGGCTACTATTATATAGTTAACTAAACTACCTATTGCAATAATTGTTAACTAATGTAATTAACTCTGTTAATCCAATACTAATTAGTAGTTAACTTAATACAATTCAACTACAGAGCAACAAAGGTTTAGTAGCAGTAACGACTGTAATTTACTACTAAGTAATTATGATTGTTAAATAGGAAGCAGTATGCATTTCAATATAGGAAGAGCACTACCTACATACAAAAAGCCCTAACAGCATCACAACAGCGCATGTAAGCAAGCTTTTTCTAAGTACGTAAAACCTTTAAGGGAAATAGTAAAATAAAAGCCTTAAAGGCAATTAAAGAGAAAGTATACCTTGCTATAATTAGCTACTTACGTTTATTATGCATTTTAAAGTAATTACAATTATAATTATAGCCTTATAACTTTTTAATTACTATAAAGAACCCTTTTATTTATTTAACCTTTCTATTAACTTACTCTTCTATTACTATATTTATATAAAATAAAAAAACATTCTAATATAAAAATAATATAGCAGCTTTATACAACGATTCTAAAATTACTAATATTATAAACCCTATTTAGGAAAGTAAAAATTTTAATTTTAATAATAAGAATTAGCGTAAACTAAAGCGTTTAAATACTTATTTAATTAATTATTTTAATATTTATAAAAGTAATGAACTTATTAATAAAATACTTTTTATTCAATTTAAGGAAAATTTTTAAAATTAGAATAAGAATATTTTTAAAAATTTTAACAAAATTCTTTATATAACTTTTAAGCATTTCTTTAATAACTATAGTATTTATTTTAATAGCAATAATATTATTTTAGCTTAGCTTTATAATTTAGTAAACGCTAATAAATTCTTTAAATAACTAAAGTAAAAGCTTAGTAAATATATTACTATACGAAAAAATAAGTTTAAATTATACTATAACTTAAATACTATTAAAAATAAATAAAAAAAAAGTAAAAAAAAAAAATAATATTATTAATGATAATAATAGCAATTCTTTAACAATTTAGCTTAAAACCTCCAAAACCTTTAAAATTGAAATTTTAAAAATTTTAAATATTATACTTAAGTATAATATAAAAATTTTTATAATTAATATTATAGCAAAAGTTTTAATTAATTTAAATAAGCTATATAATAATAATAAGAAATTTAATAGTAAACTTTATAATATACTAAATATAAAAATTAAAATTTTTTAAAACCTTTATAAAAAAGTAGGAATTTTGCAAAATATATATTATAAAGTATACTTAACTATATTAAAAAATAAAGTAAAACAATTTTATTATAATTATATTATTAAGAAGGGCTTTTTTTTTAATTAAATAATATAGTAAACTAAATAATTCTTTTATATAGTTAAAAACCAATAGCTTTATTTACAAAAATAATAGTTTATTACTTTTTAATAAGTTATAATAATTAACTTAAATAAAACCTTATTAAAAAACTTTAAAATTGTAATTATATAGCTATAAAAGATTTATAAAAGATTATTAAGTAATTACTAAAATAACTATAACTTTATAAAGTAGTTAATTAATATTTACTAAGGCGTTAAAGCTTGCATATTAATTATTATTAAGCTAGCAACTACCTTTAAAAGTATTACTTCTAACTTGCAAAATATAGTCAACCTTTACTTATAATACTACAAATAAATCCCTAAATAGTACTATACTACTTAAAATCCTTATTATTACAACTCTAATAATAATAATAAAAACGAATAATATTAAATTAACTAATAGTATAAAAGTAGCAACTAATTTAATAATAAAAATAGCAATTAAAAAAACTATTATAATAATAGCGGATTCTAATAACTATTTAAACCTTTTAGTAGCAATAATGTTAAAAAGTACTTTATATATAAAAAACAAAGCTATTAGTCTATAAAGCACTTAATTTTTAAGTGCTAACTAAAGCAATAATAGTAAAAACGTTATATATAAAAATATAGCAATAAAAATAATAATTTTGCAATATTTCTAATTAACTATAAAAATATTAATATTAGCAGCTTTAAAGCTAAAATTAAAACTAGTACTAGTAAATTCAATATTTAATATAATTAATAAAAATTAAGCTTAAATATACTATTTAAAAGCTTTTATATATTTTACTATATAATTAACAAAAATACAATTATTATTATTTTAAATAATTAAGCAACTATTTATACTATTACAAAAGCTAATATTTTTAAATAACAAATTTTAAATAAACTTATATACATTTTCTATTTTAAAAGCTATTATAATATAAAGATTTTTTAAAGAATTATACTTAATATAAAAGTAACTAGAATATTAATAGCTAACAAAAGTTAAGTTTAAACATTATAAAAGAAAATCTTAAATATAAAAATTAACTTTTTAACAGCTAATAACTACTAAATACAATTTAATAATAGCCCTAAAAGTATTTTTTTTAATATTATTACTATAAAAACCCTATTTAACATTTTTAACTTTTAAATTATATAAGCAAACACTTTATTTTTATTCTATTTTTTAAATATAAATAAGTATAACATTTACTTTAATAATACTTTTAATATTATTATATATAAAGGAAAAAGCTACCTAATTTTTTACAAATAAAGTTATATATTCTTTTTACTAGATAAACCTAAAAAAATTATAATTTAGTACAATATAACAAAAACTAAATTATATTAATTATATTAGCAATTTAACTACCTTTTAATTAAGTGCTTATATAAAGTACTTACTTATACTAGTTATAATAAACTTAACTAAAATATTATAAAAAAAATTATAAAGTTTTATTATTAATATTAAATATATAATAGCTTACTTAGCTAATTTTAATTTATAATTTATAATAATATTAATTTCAATTACTAAGTTCTTATAAATATTATATATATTAGTAAAAAGCTTACTATTTATATTATTAATAAAATAATTATTTTTTAAATAATATAATTTTTTTATAATATAATAATAAAAAGTACTTAATATACTATTTAAACTATATAAATTAATATATATATTAAACTACTTAATATTATTATTATTAACGCTAATACTAACTTTATAGTAATAAAGTTTTATAATAATATTAAAATAATAATAATTACTATTAAAAAAGTTTTTATTAAAACTTATAATTTAATAAGTAAGTTAAAATATTACTATAAACTATTATAATATATATATAAAGTTATTTTAATAGATTTATAAAATACTAGTATAACATTAGATTAAATTTTGCAAATAACTATAAAAATAATAAATAATATTACTAGCTTTAATAAACTAGATCTTATATTGCTTATTTTTAAAACTTATCTATATATATCCTTTTTATTACTATTATTACTATTTATTAAAATGCGCGCAAATACTATACGCAAAGCAATAGCTAAAATGCAAAAAGCTAAAGCTAAACGTTAAATTAATAAAGCCTTTACTACTTAAAATAGTCTAAATACCCTTATAACCCTTAACTTTTTATTTTAAAGCAAAATTAAAATATAATAAAAAGTATAAAAATAAACTAAATTATATATTTTACTTATATAAAATGGAAAAACTTATATAATTAAAATTAATAAAAAACTAATTAATTTCCAAATTATAATAATTAAACTATACTATTAAAACGAAATTATAGTTATTCCAAATACTAAAATTAATTATAACCTTAACTATACCCTTAACTATAATAATAACAATAACTAAGCACTATTAAAAAAAGCACTTTTAGCTTTAAAATAATATAAATAACTTCCTAGCTTTAAAAATAAGCTTAAAATCCAAACTCTTAATACTAATATTACTATAATTAAAAAAGTTACCCTTATAATAGCGTATATAATAGCGAAAAAGCAAACTAATTATAACCTAGCAATTTAACTTTAAAAAAAAAAAATTTATAATTATAAGCAAATTATTTAAATAATTTAATAAAAAAAAAATTAATGCTTTTATTTTAAAAAAAGTATTTAAATTCAAATAGTATAACTTTAAAAAGTATAATAATATATATATTTTTAAATTACACTTAATAAAAAAAATTAAAAATAAAGCTATTAATATACTTTATAAAAAATTATATTTTATTATTTAAAGTTATAATAATAAAAATAAAAAAGTAATTTTTATATAAAGTTTAACAATTTAACAAGCTAATTAGCAAATTATTATTATTTTTGTACCTTTTTTTTTATTTTAAATAATAAAATTATAACTTTAAAATATTATATTAGTATATATTTAGTTAAAAACCCTACTATAATAAATAATTCTAATATAATTTTTTAAAAAAATACACTACTTATACTTTAAAAGAATGATTATAAAGGTTATTTAACCGCTATATAGTATTGCTAAAGTAAAAACATATTAATAAATAACTTATTTTAAGCACTATTAGGAGCAATTAAATATAATAATTTTTATTTATAACTTTTACTTATTAGTTATAATGCTTAATTTAAAGCATTTTATAATAATTAATATATAAATTAACAATATAATTAAATTAAACAATATAAAATTTAAAATATTAAAAAATAATAAGCTTAAAAAAATTAAGTTTATAACTAAACTAAAGGAATTACTAACTTTAAAAAACTTAATAATTTTTAATAGCTACATTTTAATTTATAATAGTAAAAACTTTACTTTATAATAAAAAAAGTAAAGTAAAAAGCTTTAAAAAGTTATTACCCTTTAAAAATATATTAAATAACGTATATATAACATATATATTATTTTTATTTGCTAACCTAAAGTAATATTTAACTTATTTACTATAATATAATATAAAAAACCTAAAAAAGAAAATATTATTAAAATAAACAAATAAATTTAATAATAAATAAAAAAATTTAATTATAGCTTTACTTTTATTTTAATAAATTTTTTAATAATAAAGTTATTTATTTTCGCTAATAGTTTATTTGCTAACAATAAGAACTTAAGCTTATAAATTAGCTTTATAATCTTTTTAATAAATAAAAAGCTATATAATAGCAAATTTATAATAACTAATAATTTAATTTATTAGTCTTTTATTAAGTACAAGTAAATTATTTATAGCATCCTAACTTCTAAAATCTACGCAATAGCCAATAGCATTAATATAATAATTACTTTTAATACTATAATTAATATAATCCTAACTAAATTAAATATTAAAAAAATTCCTATTATTATTTACACTAACTCGTTCTCCCTATACGAATATCTTGTAAAACTTAAAATTATAAAAAAAAACAGCTTATAATCAACATCATAAGCCTATAACAAGCGTACAAGAGATAGGAAATTTTCAAAGTCCGTTGGATCTATAGAAACAACAACCTAGCCAATGCTATAACCAAAGCAGAACCAAACAAGGCATTGCAAACCCTTATTAATAAAAACACGATAACGATACGCGTGCAAGGGTGGGTTAAGCGTAATCATAAGGTTCATAACAACAACGACGAAGGCACGGCATAAAAGAGAGACTGCCAGTGTAGGAATAGTGGCCCTTTGAGGGGCATAGAGCATTGAGAAGGTAAAAGGGGTAGCCATCACGTAACCACAAGGACCACAGGGACCCACATAAATCGGCCACATCAAAAGGCTTCTTATCAACCTAGTTAAGATCCTTCTTCTTACAAAAACAAGATAAATGAATACAACCACCACACAACCCACCGGCTACCACTACGTGGCTAACCAAACCACCTATCGCGATAGTTGTTGACTAACGTGATTGACCCTGTCAATCCAACAGGGCATATCAAAGCAAAACAAAAGCAGCGCAGTGCTATGCTGTGAATATGCCTTTGGTTTTCTTGTCAAATCCCTTCTCTTTTTAATCCTTTCTTTTCTCCTAATTTTTTTGGATGCAACGAAAATTATCAATCGGTCCCGGTAGCTAAGCTGACCAACCCTTGGATATTGGAAGTTTTGTAAGAGTGCCGTAGAAGTCAAAGACAGAAAACAACAGAAAAAACAGAGGCCCCATCCCGCTGAATCCAAAACCATTGAACGCCCATTTTGTTTTTGTCCACCCCCTCTCCCCCATCTAGAAGAGCGGGGGGCCGTAAAGAGTTGTTGGTGATGATGTCATATTTACAAGGGCTTGCCGCCGATGAACTCGGACCACCGGCGGACCTCTGATGGAATGCCCTCGGGGCGAGGCAGCTTCTCGCTCATGCACTGGGCAAAAAGCATGGCCGTCTATTTCGCAATGGTTAGCTTGACGTTCAGATGGGAGGAATACGCGAGGAGGGAAGAGAAAACTAACCTGTGGCTCCATGAAGAGGGGAACGCCAAAATCGACCGCATTACGACGCATGACGTAGTCAACATCCATGACAGTCTTGCCACGGGCCTGAGCGAGGTTGAACACCCCGCGGATGTCGTACTTCTGGAATACCTCACGGAGAGCACGCTTGTCCTCCTTGGGGAACTCGATGATCTCGACGCTCACCTTGCCCTTCGCCGTTGACTCGATGAACTGCTTCACCTCCTCGTCGGCAGCATACAGCTTGTATCCAAGCGGAGAGAGGTAATCGACCACAGTAGTCAACCAGTTCTTGCTCAGCTGACCGCCGAACAGCAGACCCTCACCAGGCTCGGGCATGCGGAAGTTCATAGCCGACTGAACCGATGTCCAGTATGCCTCGACAAGGTTCTTGCCGAAGCAGGCCATCTCGCCGGTCGAAGCCATCTCAACGCCGAGGAAGGGATCAGCACCAGCAAGACGGGTCCACGAGAACTGCGGCACCTTGGTCGCCAGATAATCCCGCTTGATCGACATCAGATCGGTCGGGTCGGGAACGTCCTTGCCAACGAGGGCCTTGGTGGCAACGTCAATGAAGTTGACGCCCAGCACCTTGCTGACGAAGGGGAACGAACGAGAGGCACGCAGGTTACACTCGATGACCTTGAGGGCAGGGAGACCACCCTCGGGATCATCGGCCTTGATGATTTGCATGTTGAAGGGGCCAGTAATCTTCCAAGCCTCAGCCACCTTCTCGGCAATCTCCTTCACACGCGCCATCGTGGTGTCGTCCAGGCTGGCGGGGGGCAGAACCAAGGTGGCGTCACCGGAGTGAACACCGGCCTGCTCAATGTGCTCGCTGACGGCATGAACAATCAGCTTACCCTGAGAAGCGACACCGTCGCAATCAATCTCCTGAGCACCCTCGATGAACTTGGTGATCACGACGGGGTGGTCCGGCGAGACGTCGCTCGCGGCTTCCAACTTGTCCTTCAAGTCCTCCTTGCTGCGGATGACAGTCATAGCCGCACCGGAGAGAACGTAACTGGGGCGGACAAGAACGGGATATTCAACTTCATCCGCAAAGTCCTCGGCAGCCTCGACCGAGGTGAGCTCCTTCCACGCCGGCTGATCAACACCAATGCTGTCAAGAATCTCGGAGAACTTCTGTCTGTCCTCGGCCTTGTCAATATCGCGGGGATCAGTGCCAAGAACATTGGCCCCACCGGTTTCCTGCAGGCGAAGCGCGATGTTCTGCGGCAGCTGGCCGCCAACAGAAACAACGACACCGCTCGCGTTCTCCAGCTCATAAATGTCCATCACACGCTCGTAGCTCAGCTCTTCGAAGTAGAGGCGGTCGGCGGTGTCGAAATCAGTGCTATAGGTCTCCGGGTTGTACAGTGAGGGTGTTAGCTGAGCGTTCGAAGGGGTAGGAAGTGAGGGTCATGATAATAAATGATGGGAATAGGGGCTCAGGGGGTGGGTCCAAAGAAAATTGCGAGGCGTCCAAAAAACAGCCCAAGGCCTCCAAAGAACATGAAAAGACGTCCAATGACATTATGAGGGCCCCAAGGAACATAAAAGGCGTCCAAAGAACATAAAACAGCGTCCAAATGGTGGGAATAGGGGCTCGGGTTTGAGTCCAAAGAATATTAAAGAACATTCCGAGGCACCCAAAAAAATTCCAAGGCCTCCAAAGAACATGAAAAGACGTCCAATGACATTCTGAGGGGTCTAAAGAATATAATAACGGTGTCCAAATGATAAAATAGGGGCTCAGGAGGTTAGATCCAAAGAACATTAAAGAACATTCCGAGGCGCCCAAAAACCATTCCAGGGCGTCCAGAAATGCGAAGAGGCGTCCAAAGAACATTCCGAGGTATCCGAAGAACGTGGAAAGACGTGCACAGAATATAAAAAAGGGCTTAGGAGGTTGGGTCCATGGAATATTCCGAGGCATCCAAAAAAACATGAAAAGGCGCCCAAGAAACATGAAAAGGAGTCCGGTGAAAGTTCCAATGCGTCCAAAAAACAACAACCAGGGGGGCTCAAAGTTGGGCAGGGGCATAAAAAATCTTGGCATGGGTTTGGTGTCATTTTGTTGGGGGGGGGGGGTAGTGCCTGGCGGTGCGGTACTGTTGAAAGGGGATTCTTGGACTTACGTTAATCATGACCGTCTTCTCGCCCATCTCCCGCAGGGCAAGAGTAGCGCTGACGGCACACCAGTCGAACTCGACGGAGCTTCCGATACGGTAGACACCGCTCCCGAGAATGATTGTTCCCTTGTCCTCAAAGGTTACGTCGTGGGTAGAGGCATTATAGGTCGTGTAGAGGTAGTTGGTATCGGCCGGGAACTCGGCAGCGAGGGTGTCGATCTTCTTGACCCAGGGCCTGATGCCAAACTCCTTTCGCAGAGCGCGAACCTCGTCCTCGGTGCTGTTGACAGCCGCAGCAATCTGCTTGTCGGAGAAGCCCATCTTCTTGGCCTTGGAGACATTCTCCTTTCTCAGACCCTGCAGGCTACCAATTTGCTGCAACTCCCGGGTGCACTCGACAATGTTCTGCAACTTGTGGAGGAACCACTTATCAATCTTGGTCAGGTCATGGACACGATCCACGGAGTAGTTCTCGTGGAGCATGGCTTGACCGACAGCCAGCCAGCGGCGATCGGTAGGGTTTTGGAGCTCAAAGTCGAGATCATCAAACTTCACACCCTGGAAGCCGACGAAGCCAGGATCAACCTGTCTAATGGCCTTCTGGAAGGACTCCTCGAAAGTGCGGCCAATGGCCATCACCTCACCGACAGACTTCATGGCACTGCCAATGTCACGCTTGACGTGCTGGAACTTGGCCAGATCCCACCTGGGGATCTTGGTAACGATATAATCGAGCGACGGCTCAAAGTTGGCCGTCGTGGTCTTCGTCACGGCATTCGGGAGCTCGGGCAAGCTGTGGCCCAGGCCAATCTTGGCAGCTGTGTAAGCCAGGGGATAGCCGGTGGCCTTGGAGGCGAGAGCCGACGACCGAGAGAGACGGGCATTGACTTCAATAACCCGATAGTCCAGACCATCGGGCTGCAGGGCATACTGGACATTGCACTCTCCAACAACACCCAAGTGGCGGACGATCTTGATGGCGGCGGACCGGAGCATATGGTACTCCTCGTCGCTCAAAGTCTGACTGGGCGCAACGACAATCGAGTCTCCGGTGTGGATGCCCAGGGGGTCGAAGTTCTCCATGTTGCACACTGTGATGCAGTTGTTATTCGCATCGCGGACGACCTCATACTCGACTTCCTTCCAGCCCTTGAGAGACTTCTCAACCAGAATTTGGGGAGACAGTGTGAGGGACCGAGCCGACATATTCCGGAGCTCCTCCTCGTTGTTCGCGAATCCGGATCCGAGACCGCCGAGCGCATAGGCGGCACGGACGATAATGGGGTAGCCAATCTTCTTGGCGGCATCCAGAGCTTCGTCGACCGTGTTGACGGCAATGGACTTGGCAATGGGAATGTTGATCTCCTCGAGGGCCTTGGCGAACAAGTCTCTGTCCTCGCTGACCTCCAATGTCCTGACGCTCGTGCCAAGGACTCTGACGCCGTACTTCTCGAACAGGCCGAGCTTCTGCATCTGAACGCCGAGGTTGAGGGCAGTCTGACCGCCGAAGGACAGGAAGATGCCATCGGGCTTCTCGCGCTGGATGACATACTCGACGTATTCAGCGGTGACGGGCAGGTAGTAGATCTCGTCGGCGAGGATGTGGTTTGTCTGGATAGTAGCGATATTAGGGTTGATGAGCACAGAAGCCACGCCAGCCTCCTTGAGCGCCTTGAGAGCTTGCGAGCCTATGTGTAGAAGGTCAGTGTTAGTACCCAGAGTCTTCAGTCTGATGTCGCGTGACTCATTGCTTCACCGCCTGGAGATCAAAGTCTTTGCGGTTGAAGGACATACCAGAGTAATCAAACTCTCCAGCCTGGCCAATGGCAAGACCGCCGCTACCAATGACAAGAACCTTCTTGACGTCGATGTGCTCGCGGGGTTTTATGACTCCGCTGGCGAGGTAGGCTTTCGGGTCAGGGGCAGGCTGGGCGGCGCCCGAGCTCGCGCAGGCGGCAGAGGCAGAGAACATGCGCTTCTGGAGCAGGCGAGCTGTCTGGGACTGAGCCACCTGGGCTTGCTGTGTGCGGAAAAGGACATTCTGAGCGGCAGAGGTGAAGGCCCTCAGCTGTGGCGGCGTAACTGGGACTCGGCGACCATGGCGGAGGAGGGCAGGAGCGCGGCCGGCCTTGTGCACGGTTGACAACATTGTATGGCGAAGGAGGTGTTGCTGCTGCGGCTGCAGAGGAGGAGGAGGAGGAGGATTGGAGGTAAGTCGGATCAGACAACCCGGTAAGAGTCTCGAGCTGCACTCCAATGGTCCCTCGTTCTCGCCAATTGACAGTGTCTCTGTCTCAAGTCGTCTGTCTTGGGGGTTTTTTCGTCTATATCTTACGGGGGAGTGAAGGGGAGACCAGAACGGAATTCAAAGTCGGTCAGGAACCGGAGGGTCCTGTACAAAAGAAGGTCGGCCACTGTGGGGAGCTTCTGCGATAAGAGATAAGCTCTTGGTGGGTGACTCTTTTTTTTGCCCTCGACGGTGAAAATTTGCTAAATTTTTGAATCGCCGCGTGCCAGTGCTGGCCCCATCCGATTCCGGACACATACATGGACAAGCCTACCCGTATATGCAGGGCAAATCATGGTCGAATATATCGCAATTTTTGGTTTCCCATCTGTCGATTCACTTAGACACATCCTCGCTGCTGCTGTCCTGGGCCACGTTTGAAAACCAAAGGGATGTGGGATGTCGAGGCCTAAACAAACTCAATCACTATGCATTTTGACACCTACCAGCGGATCTCTTGTCATCACAGGTAAATTTCAACATCTCCAGCGACTTCCTAGCTCCAAAGATGGCTCGAGGGGAAAGGCTCAAACCTGACCTGGTACGTAGTGGCGGCTCTGACCAAAAGGTGCGGCTCAGTACCCCGCCATTCCCGTTTGCCCCTCAGAACATGACTTGAAAATGTTCTTATTCCGACCCTCTCATTGGTCAATGCCAATCTCGACCTGCAGGTGAGGGTTGAAAATTTTCCCCGTCTTGTTTCTGGTTGGCTTGATATCGTCTCGAATAGTGATTGAGGGGGATCACGATTTTATTGCCATCCAAATTCAATTGGACCTCATGTCTCAAACCCGCTCTTGACCGATAGCCTTATTATGGTACGTTCGAGTCATGAACAAACTTGGACTAATTAGTCTGACAGCTCGGCACTGGCTGTTTGACTGGGCCAAATATTTCCCAGGGGCGGGCTGGAATTTTCCACAATGAATCTGGTATAAGGGAATGCTCTTCAGTCGCTTTCTTTTTCTATCCCACCTATTCCCAGCTCCCAAGAGTTACAGATATAGCATCTTCAACGTGATTTGGCTTTCCACCTAATCCTTGTCTAATCGCACCGCCGGGTTCCTCTGGATGAAGTTGAGATCTACTTTGTGTCCCAGCAGCTCGCGAATGTTCGAAATACCGTACTTGATCATCGTGGGTCTCTCCAAGGACAAGCCCCAGCCGTAGACTCGCATATCCGCAGGGAGCCCCATTGACTGAAGCATCTCCGGTCTGAACATGCCGCTGTTGCCAATCTCGACCAACTTACCGAGTCCCTTGTGGTAGGAGAAAATTTCCAAACTCTTAAACATATATTAGCCCATGTGTGGTGAAGAAAGAGAGAGTACATGAGTTTGAAAACAGGGAGAGGGAAAATAGGGGGCCCTTGGGAGTGGAACCTACCGGTTCAGTGTATGGGTTATAGGCCGGCTTATATCTGAGATCGGTGATGCCCATCTTGCCAAAGAAGATGTCCATGAACTCCATCAGGCCACCCAACGTCAGATTGTAGTCAGCAATGACGCCTTCTACTTGGTGGAACTCGGCCAAATGTGTTGCATCGACTGTCTCGTTACGGAAAACCCGGTCAATGGAAAAGTACCGCGCCGGCGGTGGGCGGCCATCGGGGCCCTTCTTTTGTGCTAGCTTATGGAGCATAGCCGTGCTGATCGACGTTGTATGTGTCCGGAGAACCAGACGCAGCGACTCCTCAGCGGCCCACGGATATCGGTAACCTATCGACCCAAACTTTCCGTCTTGGTGCACCTGCCGTACGTTCTCCCAGTACTCCTCATAATTCTTCTTCTCGTCCACCGATGAGAACTCGCCAGGCTTTCCTGCCGTCTTGGGATCTGAGATGTAGAAGGTGTCCTGAAGGTCTCGGGCGGGGTGTTGCTGGGGCACGAAGAGCGCATCAAAGTTCCAGAAGCCAGACTCGACGAACTTGTTGGTGGGCATCTCCTCAAAGCCCATCTCGAAGAAGATCTGTCTGAACTCGGACCGGACCTTGTTCAATGGGTGCAGGGCGCCCGCGTTTTGGTCGGCGCCGAGCGCCTTGAAGTTGTATGGCTTGAAGGTCGCTGTCTTCCAGGCGCCGGAAGCGATCATGTCGGCCGTCAGATCGGTCTCCTCCTTCGCGATCTCGAGAGCAAACTTCGGTCCCTTGTGAATTCTGAAGCTGATGATCTTCTGCATGCGCACAAGCTTGCGCTTCTTCAACTCGGCCAGAACTTTCGCATCGGGGTGGGTTCGTGTCGCCTTAACGGTCTGCACCTGCTCCAGGGTGACGTCTTTTATCGAGTCTGTCTACAAGGGCTCGTAACCTTGCGCAATTAGGGGAACCAGGTTGGGAATAACACGAACCGCTGCCTTGAATTTCCCATCTTTCGTCCTGGAAATCCACTTCTCCTTGAAAGCCTTGCTCTGGCCTAGCTTGGCCACATTCTTGTCGCCAATGACCTTCTCGATCTCCTGGACCGTCAGCCCCTCCACGGCCTGTCGTAGCGTCTCAAAGACTCTCGCTTCGTGACTGCCATTGGCCGCGATTTGTTTGCCTTCTGGCTCGAGCAGGTATTCGTCTCTCTCTATCGTGTCATATTTGACCATTTCTCGGGAAGCGAGGCGGTCGAGGGCAGCCTTAATCTCGGTGAAGGTCGACTTGGGGAAAGCCTCGGCGGAGAGGATAGGCTCCGACTTGTCCAGCGCATGCAGTATCTGGATGGAGAGATCCTCCGGAACACCGTCGGTAGTAGCCATATTTGCGAAAAAGAGAGGTTGTCTCCTTTGTGGGTGTTGTCGGTGGAGGTTGTAATGAATGAACGCCCGCTTGTCTTTCGCGGGTCGAAGATGCTACCTACTATGTATTTTCTGAGTCACGATCTGTCCCGCAGTTACAGAAAACCCCCGCCAAATCGACGACAAGGTTATGATGCCCAACTTGCCAACTGACAGGGGTGCGCAGTCTAGCCCCACCTCGAATTATTATTTAGCAACAACACTTTTCCCGGGCTCCGTTGCGATAAGGTAAGCCAGGACCCTGCCAGAGAAGTAAGTACCTCGGTACCTACCTTCTCACACCCTGAAGATGTGAGGGTGATAATGACAGGGGCTAAAGACCCCCAAGCACCCGCCATCTCGCCATGAGGTGAGCTTTCGCCGATGACAGGATTCGCGTCGCCAAACTTCAAACACACGTATTCCACTCTGACTACGGATATACTCGTCTGTTGCTTCTAGACTCGCATCCACATCCTACCGATGAAACGATTTAGCAATTCTTGCGCCGCTCCACACCGCTATCTCTCAGCTATGTGAGCCTAAAATCGCCCATTGCAACCGTTAGATGCGCCAGCCCTTCTCGCCCCTCCAAATACAACTGCGGCGAGCTATGAACCATGATCCCGCCCCGAGCTCAAGCTCTGCGGCCCAAGAGCCCCAACCACTGGGCCACCAGCAGCGCCCGGATAATAACGATGAACCCGATATCCAGGATAGAGACCACGGCGAGCAACCCGAGGTGGCCGGCGCCAGCCAGTCTGAGGCGGCGCCTTCGTTCGAGTCGTCACGGGAGGAGAAACGACGGGCAGGCTTGGTCAAGAAACACCAGTTCATGAACCACTTGCAAAAGAACCTGGACATGGTTGTCTTTGCTTACATATGTACACTGTATTACATGGAGTATGGGGGGGGGGGGGGGGGGGGGGGGGGGGGGGGGGGGGGGGGGGGGGGGGGGGGGGGGGGGGGGGGGGGGGGGGGGGGGGGGGGGGGGGGGGGGGGGGGGGGGGGGGGGGGGGGGGGGGGGGGGG
>JAPDFK010000489.1:0-26056 GCA_027569635.1 Lasiosphaeriaceae sp. G1095 | reverse complement strand
CCCCCCCCCCCCCCCCCCCCCCCCCCCCCCCCCCCCCCCCCCCCCCCCCCCCCCCCCCCCCCCCCCCCCCCCCCCCCCCCCCCCCCCCCCCCCCCCCCCCCCCCCCCCCCCCCCCCCCCCCCGCATCGGGCTTTGTTAGTGCCCGAAATCAAGGCATCTCAAGCGTTTCGGCGGGATAGACTCACTTCCATGAAGACCTATCTTTCATCAAGACCGACTCGAGGCTCATGTGACAAAAAGTACACTCGAACTGGGCGTCTCCGGGTGCGGCGCTAGGAGGATCAGGGACTCGGGTGGATCGCCGGCCGGCAGCGACGACAGTCTCCTCGTATATTGTATACGACCGACCTGCCTGCGTTCGCGTCCCGTCGATACCCGACACCGCTGCGGTCGAAAGACTATGTGCTGTCGGAGTGGAGAGGAGGGATTTGGCTTCGTGTTCCCTGAGCCCCTTGGCCTCCGGGGCGTCGTCCTCGACCCCCGTGTTTTTCCTCTCTATAGGAGTAGGGGTCGTCGGACGAGGGTTCGCCAACGCTCCCTTTTCTGCGGGTGTGTCCAGGGCGGTGACTTCTGGGCGGAAAGGATGCGCTGTTAGCGAGTCTAGATCAGATCTACCAGCAGACTCTACTGGAGACACTCGCTCAACTATCAAAAATTCTCGGTAGAATCGACAATGCAAAGAAAGATCGTCTGGTGACCTGGCGGCCCTCAATTATTCAGCGTTTAACTCAGCGAGCTGCCGACAGAGGGGCAAAGATGAGCGCCCAGCACGCCAGCCAGCGAGCGGCCTTCGTGGGCCAGTTCTCAACAATGATGTGGCGCTCTATTGAGCCATTCCAACTCGATCCTAATACGCCGCTCTCCATTCGCCGTCATGATTGTGGGGTTAAAGCCAAGCTCCTCCTCACTCACTCATCTAGAGAAAACCCGAGGATTGTGGATTGAATTGCAGTCCATCTTCATTGATTTCGAACTGTTTGGACACAACCTCCTCAGCCTCATAAACGTAATGTCTCTAGTAACTAAGTTGTTTGTTAGAAAATAGACAATTTGACTCGCGTAGACTAGACTAGAGTTGTGCTTTGAGTACAAGTGGTAATTTCAATTGGTCTAATAGCGATGATTACTTGTACAGGTAAGGGAGTACAGTAGTGACATAGTAGCGGGCCGGCATCTCCAAAACTGAGTTCACGAACGTATCCTTACAACTGATAACCCCCCCGCCCCCTCTGCTATAGTAAATTTAATCACGGCAAATATAACTATCGTAAACAACCCACATCCTTAAACTTACCTCGGCTTATTAGAGCGATGCTCACTGTGCCTCGCCCTCTACTCAAGCCATGAGACTAATACGGATCTGGCTAGAAACCAGTGTAGGGGTTGACCATTGAGGTGTAAATAGAATCTTGGGAAGTGCTTTGTAATTTGAGCAGAGCTAATAAAACATTGAGGTGCTTAAATAATTTAAGATAATTTAAGTACATCCTTATTAAAATACTCTATTAATTTTTCATTTCGGTAACTTGGGTATATACACTATAAGTAATACCTAAAGTAGGTCCTAAGCTATTAATGCGGCGGTAGGTAGTGAGGGCGACTAGGATCTCCGAGGGCAACATCTACGTACTTTAACAGCAATATACATTACGCACGGATTGCCCTCTGCGATTACGTTGCGATGGCAATGGAGACGCAATGCAATACGGATAGCAGAGAGTTTGAACCCCTTAAGAACAGCAATGCTATTAACACACCCCTGGTGAAGTAAGCTTGAGGGCTCAAATGCGTCGAACCCAGAGGATTAGAGTCTCCTTGTCGCCTTCGGGGTCAGCGTCGTAAACGCACTGCGAGAGTGTTGCAACTGACTGAGTTCGACAGGAGCTAGCCCAGCTTACAAACAAGAAAATTACCCATTGTGGAGCAAAAGAGGAACCTCTCTCGCTTTGCAATAAGAGGACCTACAATCCACCACTGGTTTGTTTGTGCATTAGGTCCAAAAGTTAGGGTCTGGCCAAAATCTCAAATCATCACAGCAAAACGACAATGCATCACATTTTGGTGTCAACAAACCAACTAGGGTTATACGACAATTAACAGAAGATACAAGTAGATTCGCAGTTAAAAAAAAAATTGGTCGTTGCAATCTCATGACAAGGAAGTGGTATGTTTATCAACTGCTGTTACGCCCCGTGAAGCGCTATCATGATAGCTTGACAGCCTAGCGCAGCACTAGCCCCCTTTTTTAATTTAATCAGCTGTTGCCTTGCCTCAGCTGGGCGTAAAGTCACGCATTAATTAGTAAATGCTTGGTTTCGTCTGGCCTTGAGCTTGACTTTTGTTCAAGCCACACACAAAAGACATCCACCACGGAAAGCAGCGTTGCGGGCTTTGTCTGTTCAACCAACACGGAGTATATGGCGTGATCGTTTTGCTGACAATCCCAACTAAATTTTGAACTCGGGTTCAGTCAGGACATATACTGCCGAGTGTGACACAGCGATCAACAGGAAATCAGGCGGTCATTTTGGTTTGTAAATACATCCAACTACCTCTATTTGAGTGGCGTTTTACGCGGATATGCCAGGTTCTCTAAAGGTACCTTCTGGCCATTTGTCATGCCATTTGCGTTCCATGAATCACATCACACTGTCATGAAGTCAACGTGAATATCTACCGATGCGGGAGAGCCCCCCTTGTTCACATTAGTCGTTCTCATCCCTCAAAAATAGGTATGGATGTCACTATGCTACCACGATGTCGAGGAGAAAAACTATCGATTTAGGAATCTTGCTCGCATAAGGGGGTGTTGCCTATAAGTAGGTAGGTAGGCTTAGTAGGTAACTGATGGAACCTGGATGGAATGTGACCCAAACACGCAACCCCCAGTTCATTCCACCGAAGCAACTTTCAAAAGCCACGCCACCGTCTTCACACATAATGGCCGATGAACCAATCGGTTGGACCCGGTGGTCATATGCTCGAGAAATTATTCTGTTCACTAGTGTTGTCATTGGTTCCTGGCGTGGATTATGGGTACTTAGTTCTAGTTGGGGGGCCCGCCACCTCGGAGACACAATTCAAGACGAAACAAAGGCCGGTTACTTTGTCGCGAAAGATTCCTTCTTTTGGGGCCTAGTTCGGCTGTTCGTACCAGTCTTCGGTTATCGCATCGAGGCTCCCAAAATTCCATCCGTGGGGGACATCATCAAAGCTGGCGACCAAGGGGCCTTCACTTCTGCCATGATCGCCGGCATCGCGCCCGGCCATTTCTACGTGTCATGGAAGCCCATCTACGAAGCATTCTTTCAAGAGCATGTCTGGGCGGCGGAACAAGGCCGTGGGCGCAACCCCAGGCTGGAACCGATCGAATTTATTGAGTACTGCCATAAGGCCGAGTTTGATATGTGGAAAATCAAGAGGTCGGCAGAGAAAAAGTCACTTTGTTGGGTAAGCAGCCACTCACCCTCCCGCCCTAAGTCGGCGAAAAATACGCAATAATTTGAGTAAAAAGTCGCATTCTGACTCTTATTGACTGCTGAGAACCTACTAGTTATATGTCAAATGGCATTGTATAATACGATGGCTGGTGCGAAAGGTTCGAAACATTGCATACTTCTTCGGACGAGAACGCACTCAATGGCTCGTCCCTCGATGGTTCTGCCCTCGATTTTTCGGATATCACCAAGTTATACGCCCATTGCCGGAGAAGATTCCTGAAATGGATGCACACCTGTTCTACTACCCATGGAGAGTCAAGCGTGGTAAATCTCCCAGTGCCTGCGGTATTCTTGATGGACAAGTCGAGATGGAGGTCGGCCCAATTCTCGTGTCGAGCTCAAGACCACTCGACGCCCCCCACGACCCCAACTCCGACAGCGTTGCGAAACCATACCGCGATGTCTGGATCCACAAGGGACAGCCCGCCGTCGAGGTCTCCGAGGAGGAGATTGCAGCTCTCTCGTTGTTCATTGGAGCGGACTTGAAGAGCGATCCCGACTACCGGCCGCACGGCGCCGCTGGCTTTGATTTGCTCCTCATCTCCGACAAGACCAACGGGATGACCGTGCTACACTTAGTGTACGGGTTTGGCGATTCTCAGGTGCGAGGATGCTACGGCGGATATTCGACTTTATACGCCAAGCACATGGCGTGCGGCAGCCTCCCGTTCTCGCGAGCGGACGGCTGTGTTCACAGCCTGGCAGTCACACCAGACACCTTCAGGCTTCTCCGAGAGGGGCGGTCGATCTGCGACCGCAGCAAGACGTTTGAGCGGTGGGACTGGAGTCACCCGGCGTGCCACACTCTTCTGCAACTACCCGGCGAGGACATCAACTTCTACTTCGAGGAACTTTCCGACAAAAACTACTCCTGCAAACACAGAGACGGCACGCGCACACCCGCAAAGAAGGGCGTCCTCTACCGTGAAGCATCCGGGCAGACCAAGAATATGAAGCCATTATGGGATGAGTCGGGAAACTGGTGGCAAGCAGTAGCCGGGATAGCCTTCGGCGGTCTGGTACCTACGGCAATGGGAGATCTCGTCAGCGCTGTGGCCTTCACTTTGGGGGGGACGTGCAGCAGCGAGGAGTTGGGCGACGGCGCAACAGTCGTGACTTCGCAGGTGAGCATAACGGCAGAGGACATTGAGGAGCTGGATCGACTGATGATCGTCATTTTGAACGACATCGAGGACAACACGGGAGCGAGCGGGCCCAAGTTGTTTGGCCAAGGATTGCTGGGCCGTCGCAACCGCCCCGATTTGCCATACGATACTGCAGGCTGGCTTGAGATGTGCGACAGCCCGGGCTTGCCGGTCCGAGATATCGTCATGAATTTGGGTCATTATACGACGCTCCTAGAGTCTCTGATCGCCAAGGTCAAGTTGGACAGTCAAGTCACAGCCTCTTTGGAAGGATCGCAATCGTCGGCTATTGATCACTTCAAGATGGGACGGCAGAAGCTTAAGGAAGTCTTCGACGCCTGTGCGACACAGATCAACAAGGTCTATGATAACGCCACTCGGAGCCACCCAAGGCCGGCTCAAGAAAGCATAAGGGACTTGCTGAAGCCAGTCTTTCGGATGTTGGACCCGGCCCAGAACCACGACCTCCCGCGTCAGATAACTGCGGACGATTGCGCCACGGTTGCGAGATGTATCATCATGCTGTGGACACGTCTCGTCAAGATTGTTGATTGGGAACACCTGAGGTGTGGGGGAGAGACAGTCCGAACCGAGAAAGACAAAAAGGGCGCTGAGGGTGGTGGTTCGGGTCAACATGTTGACCACATTTTGGTTGCGTCGGTCACTGAACTTGGCAACCTGGAGCAGATCACTGTTGAGATCGACGAGACCTTGGAAGATGCCGCCGCGACGAGCAGCGCGAGAACTTGTGATAGGATGGCTGTAAGGAAGCCATATCAGCCCTTGTCGCTGAATGAGCTGCCTGATGTTGCAGCTTGGCAGTGAGAAAGGGAGGTTAGTGAAGACTGGCTTGGTCAATGGTGAGCCGGATGGGGTTTGAAGGTTAAATTGTATCTCTTGTCGAAGAACTAGACGCGTGATTTCCCAGTATTTATGGTTGTGTGTGACAGGTATGGCTTGAGCTGTGTGTAATATTGTATTGTCGTGAATGAGTATTTTTTTCTTTTTTTCCTTTTTGAGAGAAGAAGACACCAGAAAGTAGGGAGGTGAGATTGGGGGAGCCACGCAAAAGTGGCAATGTCAACAAGCGGTAGACCTTGTGAAAGCCGACAAGATGCTTCAGACTGAAAAGGTGAATAGTTGATAGGATATAGGACTTTTATATATATGTTATTATGGGCTCCTTGACGCTCTTCCGCGGTAATATCCGCCAAGACGTGTCCCGCGGAAATTATGAAGTTCGCATGGCAATGTTGCAATGCTCGATGAAGCAGGAGACACCCAGACATCATCGTATCCCGACCAGGAAGGAAACTGTTTGTTAGCTTTAGAACAAACATCTTTGCTCCCGCCTTAGAGCTGCATCGTATTGTTGCGCGTTTCACAGTGGTTGGGTTGTGAGCCATGAGGGTAGAACAACAGAGTTTAACGACACATATGTCATCATAATTGCAATAGAGTTACACATTTGGCTGCAGCGTATCACTCAGAATCAAGGAAAAGAGATACATGGTAGCTTCAAGTCCGATCACAAGGGGCCCTGAGACAGTCAAAGGAGAATGTGCTGGTAGCTTGTGGAGTGAGACGTCATCTTAGGTTGCATGGTGGCGCCTGAGTTGAGGCGAAGAGATGAGAAACAGGGCGGGGAAGTGGAGGAGTGGATATGATTGCGAGGAACAATGACCTTGACACCTTTTACTCGGAAAATACCATCAAAACAACCCAACTGACATCATTCGCAAGGCAAAGAAAGATGTAGTTGAACCGAGAGTTTGTCCGAAAAGGATATCGCGGCAGTGGCTGGTGTGCCTATGTTGTTGTGCCAAAATGGCGGCCATAATTACCATATATATCGCCAGCTTTTGGCCCACTCGCAATGCCCATCTCATTCCAACCCGTGGACTGTTTATTCTCTCAACACTGGTGCCGCTCTTATTGACTTGTCTCTCTGATCGACAACCTTCCAGGCCTTTAAAACCCATCCGAGCTGATAAGCATTACTCCAGCCCGTTTTCATCCCACACTTGAGGTATGCACACATAAATGTATATATTTGCGGAAACCCTCTTCTTTGAGCCCCTTCACCATCACCGTCTCCACCCTAAAATAATTCAATACAAGACTAACATAGCGAGAAAAGAACCACTTTGACCGTCTCTCCGGCCCAGCTGAATCACCACACGCAACATCTACTATCGATTGGGTTCAGCAACATGAGTATCCCGCACTGGAAAGACATCAACTTGTACGTCCTCCCGCCATACGACAGCTTCAGGCCGGCAATGGAAGAGTGTTGCGCTCCAAACCTGCCTCAGGTGGCCGACGGCTGCTGCTTGTGGTGCGAGGTTCTGAAGAAAGTTTCTGTCAACTGCAGGGCATGACACAGCCTTAAAGCTTAGACGTCTTCATTCCCGTTACAGTATGAAGACCATTTACTCGTTTTTGCCTCAAATGAACCAATCTCACTTTGGTAAAGTTATAAGAATCGCCCCAATCATTATTCCACCAAAAGAGCCTACTTTACTTGAACGTGCCAATCTAATCGTTCCAGTGTTACGTCTTTCATCGTATTATTTATTGACTATTACATATCTGACCCTTCTCAGATACGTCCTCATAGGGCCACCAAGTTCCTACGTTCTTTGTCATTGTCTTGCCACTTACGAACCGAGCTTGATATAAGATCTTTATCTGTTTGTCTCGGTGGTGGACCCTCCACCGATGTGTAAATAATCAGTTTGTTCACTTTAGTCTCTAACAGAAGGGATGATCGTTGGCCAAGGCAAGGCGATACAGCATGGATGAGCCGTGGATATCTTGACATGTTCTAGAAGCCAATGCATCCCTGTCTGCCTCGCCCAGTACCTAGCTAAGGGAACAAGAAGCCGCTTATTCCGGTCTGCTTTGTGACAGGAGCATGGGGTGAGCTAACGAATAAATCTCGCCACGCGGCGAAATGAATCAAGCTCTCCTGTTTACCGGGACCAAGACTTCACCCTGCATTAGGAAGGGATCTTCTTGGATCACGGGACAGGGAAAGGCAAGAGATGGTGGCGGACCTTGAATTCCGGGTTCCACCTCCTCCACATAGATCAGATGTGTTCACATGAATCCTGTCCGCGATGTGGTGGTTGGTGGATGCTGAGAAGGGTGACACTGCAACTTCAAGGCAGAGCACAATGCCAAGCCAAGCCAAGCTTGAGTGGAGAGAAAAAGGCGTACGTAATTACCAGTAAGAGAGGAGCGGACGGCAAAGCAGAGAGGCGAGTTACAATTTGTCACGGCCCAATATGGCTGTTCCAATCCCCGTATTAACCACTGGTTGGCTGGTGGGGAAGCCGCCTTCACATCCTTCGCCTGTGATTTTCTTTCATATTTACTCCCTTCTCTCAGGCAAACACGCTTATTAGAAAACTCGCTCGTGCGTGCGCGCACACATGATGAAAATCCCATTTGGTGTAGAGAAAGTGTTCCTCCGTGCCGACAGCGCAAGGGATAGCCGAGAATTGGCCCCGGGCCCTTTAGCCGAAGCGGCACCAAGGCCGTTGAGTATTGGCGGCGGGTGGGGAGGAGGCGGGACGCGGCAAGCCAAAAGCAATGTTGCAACGCGCTCTTTTTGCTCCCGTGGATCTGGGCTGGCAGACGTTGTGGTGGCGCCCGCGCCCCGGCTAATAATATGCGGCTTAATGGGTGCACTATAGCACAGCAAATTACAAAGACCTGTTTCAGATGAGCCAGCATATTAGTGCCCATCAACTGCCGCTTGGCCCTATGGAGCAGCTTGGACCCGACCCGAAAAGAGGTCCGACTCGTGACTGATCAAGCCCTACGCAGCATCTCTATGCTCCTCTTGCAAGACCCCGCACCCGAATAATAAAGAAAAGCCCCGAGGATTAAGCTAGGTCCTGGGGGTGTGGGGGACAGCGAGTTTGAGCTTGGTCGTGTCTGCAACGTTTGCCTGGCACACCTCTCGAGAGCGTCGTTCGAGGATCACGATGGTAACGGTGTATCGGAATTTCGAGAAGCTCCAAGCGGTGAATAACGGGTCCTGCGGCCCTTCAACTTTTTCTTGCGATCATATGAACGAGCAAAGGCCTCGATGGTGCCATGCCGTGCAGAGCATTCATCCAGCCGCAACAATCTGGCCAGCCGCCGAGACAACACTGCTCCGTCTCCGCAAATGGGCTTGGCAGCGGTACCTGTTCCTCCAACACGGCTGATCATATCGGGAGCTCCCAACACTGATGGCACTCACTCACGCTTCCCCACATTCTTATTAGAGGGCAGGAGCTGTGCAAGCGCCGCTCGCCTCACAGTTAGGGTGTGTGGCCCACCATGGGTGATAGTGTGGCGGGGCCAGAAAGGGGAACCGAAAGGGGAACGAACCTGCATGACGTGGAAGAATACCCCAGATTGCCAGGAAGCTTCCCCATTCCCCACACTTTTTCCTCGCAAATCGCGACCGTCGTGGCTGTCCACCAATCCCGAGGCGGCCTTGTAGTTGTCGACTGACCACAAATGAAGTTCGATATGGAAGAGCCGATGGGATCTGGGGTCCGTCCACTCGTGAGTCTCGGCACTCACCACGAGCCCCGCTCTCCATTTCCAAGCGGCCACTTGCTCGGCGCGGCTCAGGCCTTCCTCGGAAGTTCCTGGCCGAGAGGTGTCGCGAGCAGCGGGCCTGTCTTCCTGATTGCGAGGCGCGGGTTCGAAGCGTGGGGCGGAGAGAGAGAGAGAGAGAGAGAGAGAGAGAGAGAGAGATGTTGGGTAGGTAACCGCAGGCTAGCTGTGGTCAGGGGGTGACAACAGGGGGGTGCCCGATGGCAGAGGTCCTCGTATAAAGATTGAGCATCCTCCCTCGCTTGTTGTGATGGATTGTCTCACCAGCCTTGTACTTCAACAGCAGTTGTAAGCGTGTTGTAGCCCAGTATGAAGCTCACACAGTCCGCCTTGCTGGCGTTTGCCGCCTCGGCTCTCGCCGCCCCCTCCTCGACGACCGAGGTGAAGCCTCGCAAGGCTGCCGCTGCCTGCACGTCGGCTGTCAGTCTCGATGCTAGCACCAATGTCTTCAAGAAGTACACCCTCCACCCCAACAAGTTCTACCGTGGGGAGATCGAGGCTGCCGTCGCCACCATGTCCGACGCCACCCTTGCTGCTCAGGCCAAGAAGGTTGCCGAGGTCGGCAGCTTCCTGTGGATCGACACGATTGCGAACATCGCCAAGATCGAGCCTTCGATCCAGGATGTGCCCTGCTCCAACATTCTGGGTCTGGTCATCTATGATCTCCCCGGCCGTGATTGCGCTGCCAAGGCCTCCAACGGAGAGCTGAAGGTTGGCGAGCTCGCCAAGTACAAGTCTCAGTACATTGACCGTGAGTATCTGCCCCCCTTTAAGCATTATCGAGAGAGGTTGTGCTGGTGCTGGTGCTGGTGCTGGTGCTGGTGCTGGTGCTGACATATATGCCTGCCTGCAGCCATCGTCACGATCCTGAAGGCGCACCCCAACACGGCCTTCGTGCTCGTCATTGAGCCCGATTCGTTGCCCAACCTTGTCACCAACAGCGACAAGACACCCTGCAAGAACAGCGCATCCGGATACCGCGATGGTGTTGCGTATGCGCTCAAGCAGCTCAACCTGCCCAACGTGATCATGTACCTCGATGCCGGCCACGGTGGCTGGCTCGGCTGGGATGCCAACCTGAAGCCGGGCGCGCAGGAGCTCGCCAAGGCCTACACTGCCGCTGGCAAGCCCAAGCAGTTCCGTGGTATTGCCACCAACACTGCTGGATGGAACCAATGGTACGTTGTCCTCGTGTCACCATGACCGTCTTGTTCAAGTTTGTCGTCGTGAATGATAGCTAACCTGAGCGACAAAAAAAAAACAGGGACGCCTCCCCGGGTGAGTTCTCGACGGCGTCTGACGCCAAGTACAACAAGTGCCAGAACGAGAAGATCTACGTCGAGACCTTTGGCGCGGCGCTCAAGACGGCCGGCATGCCCAACCATGCCATCGTCGATACCGGCCGTAACGGTGTCAGCGGTCTCCGCAAGGAGTGGGGTGACTGGTGCAACGTCAAGGGCGCTGGATTCGGACAGCGCTTCACCGCCGAGACGGGCTCCACGCTGGCCGATGCCTTCGTCTGGGTCAAGCCCGGCGGCGAGTCTGACGGCACCAGCGACTCGTCGGCCACGCGCTACGACAGCTTCTGCGGCAAGGAGGATGCCTACAACCCCGCCCCCGAGGCCGGCGAGTGGAACCAGGACTACTTTGAGACCCTCATCAAGAACGCCAGCCCCCCTTTCTAAGCGGTAGATAGGTGGGTGGGCGGGAGAGTGAGTGTGGCCAAGGCATCTAAAAGAAGAAAAGGAAGGTGAAAATTGTCAAATCTGGCGCCTTTCAGGAAAAAGCTTTCTGTAACAAACTTTTCCGCTGTCTCTCATTCTAGCATCGTCGTCATCATCATCCTTGGGTGTATATAAACAACATAGCTCCGTATATATATATGTGTGTGCGAGCTGACTCATTGTGTTTATTTTGCATGTTGCTTGATGGTGCAATGTAATTATTATGTGTGTTGTCGCCACCAGCCAGTGGTGAATGAGGGGTTTGGAGACAGCGACAATCGCATCGCAACAATCAAAATAGCTGAAACCTCGAACTAAAGAGCCTTGAATAGCGCAAGGAATAACAAACGAACAGTTGCATGAAGGTGAGGTGCGGGTTGAGTGATGTTTGTTGCAGTTGGCCAAATTTGTTGGGGAGTCGAGAAGGCGAGCCGAAGCTGAGATTGTTGGGAAGGTTTTTAGTGACGCGTTTGCCCAAAAACAAAACGTGACTAACACATGACTACCTCCAAACAAGTCTACGAATGGTATATGGGGAACTCTTTGCGGCATGTACTCAACACTGGTTGGCCTAGTGGCAAGCAATGCAAGTATCCGCCATTCATCAAATGCTTGTGCCTTATCCTCAGCGTAATTGGTCTGTGCAGAAGTGTTGCTGGGGCTCACTTTCGGGCGAAAACTAGTATTCGTGCCTATGCTCCGCTTCACGCTGGTGAGAAGACTGGGCTCCTCGTGCTCGAGCTCGGCGGGCCCGAAAGTAGGCCTCAGTGCCAGCTGAAAGGCGTTGACTCGCTTTAAGAGCTGGAGTACGAAGCCTCCTTACGGGACTTGGAACGGAGAAGGGGGTTTGACTCAACTCCCATCTTGATACTGCACATCACACGAAACGCGGCATCATCTTGATTTCTCATAAACTCGCCGATGCCCTCCTTGCTATCCGTGACAAAGACCAGCCGAGGACTCTATGGGTCGATGCCGTCTGCATCAACCGGGCGAGAGCGAAGGAGCTAGATAGGCTCAGGTTCTGCTTATGTGAGACATTTACCGCAATACGAAGCGGGCCGTCGGCTGCGTGACTCGGAAAGGAAGACTCATCGGTCACGCCGTATTCGACTTCTCTTCTCCCAACTTCTCGGTATCCAGCGGCGAGGATGTGACAAAGAACTACTTGAGGGGTCTAAAGTCAAACAAAAGAAGAAAACTAAAGCCTCGGCCAAATCTTTGCTAAGTCGGGGTGGTCCAAGAGAACGTGGGTGACCTAGGAAGTGACGATCTAATAAAAAACACAGTCTGTCGCCGTGAGAGAAGCTTGCTACGGTCATCATGAATGACGAAAACCAAATATTCCCCTCGAACAACATTTGCAATACTTTATTTCACCTCATTTAGTTTTAGTTTCCACGCTTCGACATTTATTAACTCCTTATGTGGTATTAAAAATATTTATAACTGCTGGATTAGTACCTAGCATCCTCAAGACTACCTGACGCAATATACAGTGTCGAAACTCAGAGTATCTAGTATTTACTATGAGAGCGTCCAAAGCCTCTTGCTATGCCTTGCAAGGAACAGAAATAGACTTGTTACTTGGAATTTAGGCCAATGCCGTGGAATTTTGAACGTTCTCAAATACTGTTAGTCGTCTTTCCCCCCTTCTCTTCCCCTTGCCTCTCAGCAGAGGTTGAGTTGTCATAGGAGTAAAAGAACGCCAAGGACGGGCCCCAGATCCGGAGAATTGTTTAAGATAACGTCTCGGCTCCTGAATTTTCTCGCGTTATCCCGTCGGTCTGGCGCCTTGGCTTGCTTGTAGTGATCCACTATGGATACGGCGTTAGCGAACCCGAGAGACTGGGATTGTCATTTGAGCCTCAATTTCAACAGACAACGTCTTTGGGAGCCATATATATTTTAACAAGTTATTTCGCTGTACAAAAAACGAGCTGGGCTTGGTGATTGTTTATGGTGGACTGTAGAAGAATGTCATTTTAAAGAGGTGCTATCATCCTATGAACGGCTACAAAAGGGGAATAGCAAAGATCGCTTTAGAGAGCATTTACGCCTTAATACAGACTAGGTAGCCCGAGACAAATCGTGATGTAATAGTATCGAGGGAGTGCAGGTGGTCCCTGTCAGCACGAAATTTGGACAAAGCAGTCCGAAATGGGGTATGATGGCGGTCTTTGAAATCAAGAATGTAATTAGAGAATGGACCGCTGCCATGTCAAGCCAGTGGCAATAGAAGGTTGTTTGCCGAGTGTTCGGTTCCGAAATAAACGCGGGGATCTTTTTGTTGCTGTTTGGTAGGTTGTGTTCCACTGCGATAGGGTTTCATCCAAGCGACCCTGCCGGTTTTCCTTGGGCTGACTCCCCGCTCAACTTGGGCCTCGGCTTGCGTCTGCGACTGACAACAAACGGCAAATATTCATCAATAAATATGACTGCGAAGATGTAACAGTTGAGATTAGATTGGTAAAACAGCTTCCTGCTTCACATTCCATCTTTTTTCTAGCCCTTCTTGTCTTTCTTTTCCCTTTTCTGTTGGGAAACCAAAGTGTGCGCGAGGGTTCTAAAGTGAGGGGCTCGCGAGTCGCCCGTGCCGTACCACACCAAATATAGAAGGAGCATCGGGCGAGATTGTAAAGTTGGCACGTATAGTACCACCCGTAGGACGGTTTGTATGCAGCGGCAGAATCAATCCAACCATACCTTGGTACCTAAGGTTTGCACATTTCCGTTGGGTGGTGAACTGAGGAAACTGAGGAGAGTCGTCCTGCTCATTCTTGACCCCTTCGAGTTTGGGCCAGAGTCACGGTGGAAGGACCAATCCAGTCCAAGCTGCACACTTCCCGAGCTCCTTCCTCTTGTCCGAAGACACAGAAGCCCTACCCCGCCCCCTAGTGTCAGTCAGAACTTCAGTGCCAAACCCGGGCTCGGGCATCCATTTCTTCTGTGCTAGACATGGAGTGCTTAACCACAGTTGGACCTGCTATCGGTCCGACAAACGGCTGGCGTGAGCATGATATCCGTCCCCTCCTGCAATCCCAAAATTGTCTGCCAATGATATGCATCAGCGCCACCATATTCAAGCCAGCCCAGAACCTTGTCGCTGGCCTCTCTCGCTTCCATGGCCAACCCCCAACCATGGCGCCACATCCATCAACGGCCCGCGATGCCGTCTACGCCGCTTCTTGAATCAAGCCATCTCCACAGCCCCTTCCAAGGCCTGCAGCGTGCGACACAACTGGCACCCATGTCCTCGCATGGCCCCCTGGTCACAGTCAGCCAGACCTACTCGAGTAGATAACAATGGCGAGTCTCGCGTCCCGTCTCCCGCCTCCCGCTCTGGAGCTCGGACCAAGTTTGTTGATGTTTGGTACTCACAAGTTTGGCCCTTACGAACCATGCAGATGACCATGCAGAGCAGCTTCATTTATCTTGTCACGGCCAAGACAATCTACTTATATCTCTACCGGGGACCCATGGACACGGGAGGGCACTCTGCTCCACAGCTCCCCTCGCAACCGTGAATAGAGCACCACACAATCTGTTTTGTGATATTCATATTCTCGAAAACCAAGCCCAGCATGGGCAAAGACACTTTTGAGCTCGCCGGCCGTGACTGGCCCAAGGTCACTTGGTGGAAGATGAAGGGCATGCGAACTGTCTACCTGACGCTGTGGGCTGCCATGCTCACGTCTGCCACAAATGGTAATTATGATTTCCTGAATTTAGCCTCTTGACCTGGTTACGTTGTTGTTGTTGTTGTTGACAATCTTCTAGGCTACGATGGCTCGCTCATGAACGGTCTCGAGGCTATCCAGGCATGGAACGACAGTATGATTCTCCCTCTATGTTTAGGTTCGACATTTGGCAGTGTTAATTAACCAACGCCTGCTTGCAGACTTCAACAACCCCAACGGCCAAATTCTAGGTCTTATCACTGCATCGATGTCCATTGGATCTCTCCTCGCCATTCCCATCGTTCCCTATTGTGCCGATCTTCTTGGCCGACGGACTGGTGTGGTGATCGGCTGCTCTATTATGATCGTCGGAGTCACCCTGATCTGCATTGGATTCCATGTAGCACTCTTCATCGTCGGTCGCCTTATCCTAGGTTTTGGCATCGCCATCGCACATGTCCGTTACCCATTTTACTCTCCTTATTCAGCTCTATAGAGTGAATGCTAACTGGGAGATACAACAGGGATCTGCGCCACTCTTGATTGCGGAGCTCGTTCATCCCCAGCACCGAGCTATCTACAGCACCATCTACAACACCCTCTGGTACCTCGGGTCATTGGTTGGGTCCTGGGTGGCTTTCGGAACCAACAGACTTGATGGCCAATGGGCTTGGCGTGTACCGTGTCTTCTGCAAGCACTCCCCTCAATTGTCCAGATCATCTTCATCTGGACTGTCCCCGAGTCACCAAGATGGCTTATCTCCAAGGGAAAACACCAAGAGGCCAAGGAGATTCTCGCTCGCGTTCATGCTCAAGGTGATCTTGATGACGAGCTCGTCAACGTTGAGTTCAATGAGATTCAACAAACCATCCAGCTCGAACAAGAGTATGAGAAATCAGCTTGGCAGGAGCTGTGGGCAACTCCCGGCAACCGCCACCGCCTCATCATCTTGATCTCAATTGGCTTCTTCTCCCAATGGTCCGGCAACGGCATTGTGTCCTACTTCTTGCCCAAGGTTCTGGCCCTAATTGGCATCACTGACTCAACTACGGTACTCGAAATCAACGGCTACCTCTCCATTGTCCAACTTGTATCGGCTGTTGGGATTTGCTTCTTCGTTGACAAGATTGGCCGACGCCCACTCTTCATCACTTCCTGCTGCGGAATGCTTGTCACCTTTATCGCAACCACCATCGCGCTGGCCCGGTACGACGCGAGCCCCAACTCGTCGGCTGCCAACACTGTCATTGTCTTCATATTCTTCTACTACATCATGTACAACCTTGGCTTCTGCGGCCTTTTGGTTTCGTACTCGACCGAGATCCTGCCCTATAGGATTCGCGCCAAGGGTCTCACCGTCATGTTCTTCTGCGTCGACCTCAGCTTGTGGTTCAACCAATACGTCAACCCCATTGCCCTCGAGGCCATCCAGTGGAAGTACTACATTGTCTACTGCTGCTGGATCGCATTTGAGCTTGTTGTGGTGCTCAAGTACTACATCGAGACCAAAAATACAGCTCTGGAGGAGATTGTCAAATACTTTGATGGCGATGCTGCTATTGTGGGTGGCGATGCGGCCACCGCCAAAGCTCGCCAGCTGGTCGGTGAAGACGAGGCCGATGCTTCTCCAGAGGTTGAGAAGACAGCGACAAAGACGTCATCGGATGTCCGTGCTTAGGTCTTACGTGTCTCTGTGCCACGAGTTGGAATTTCGAGTGGCGTTTGCTTCCGAATTGGGACAGGTTCTATTAGGTACCATTACTAGTCGAGCAATACATGGCCTAATGAGATCAAGGATACTTTAACAACAGCGAAATGGCTGTGATGAGTGGTGGATCATCATATGTTTAATTCTGGCTTAAGCTATACGATTCATAATAAACCGATACACTGAGGTTCAGTCGGAGGTTTGTTAGTCATTGATTCAGACTCGGAAAATTCAACATCATTAGCCGTGGTTAGCTCAGTGGTTCTCAGGTTCAGTCGCTACAGCTGACTCATTAGTCTAGATCCCCAACAGTGGCTAGTTGGAATCAAGAAATGGCTCCATAGAGTTGGTTCCCAACTGCGCAACTCAAGCAGTCCCATAAAGAAGGTAGTCAAACACCTCAGTGGTGCATGGTACCGCAACTGATTTGCTTCTATGTTTACTTTTATGCAATTGGGGCAATACAGTGCGACAGCACAGTCTCGGGGCTGCTTTACTCCTTGCCGCGGACTCAGTTGTGAAGGGTTCACAGGGGGGCTAGTAAGTGTGATACGATCAACGCAGATGGCGGACATGATGCCCGCAACCCCAGATCTGACACCCCAACTCATAAGAGGAGGGTTCGTGAAAAGCAAAAGAATAATGAACATGAAAGGGGAACGACACGCACCGTCGCTGAATCCCCACAGTAACGAACTCATGACTCATCAATTCAATAAGGGCCGCTGGTCTAGTGGTATGATTCTCGCTTAGGGTTCAATCCTGAGCACAAATAATTGCGAGAGGTCCCGGGTTCAATCCCCGGGTGGCCCCCTAATTTTTGCCTTATCACCAAGTCGCTCCATCTTTTCCACGCCGTATGATCGGGAGCGGGCGGTTTGACACATAACTATTGTCTTAGCGAGACAGTGAGGCACGTAGAAACTAAACTCGAAAATGGCCTTGAAGTTTACATATAGGTTGCAGACTGCGTATCTCGATCGTACAGCCCTAACCGGGAACCCGACGACACGCTCCTCCCTGTAATACAAGGCAGTTCCTTTGAACTGGATGGTATTAAGGCTCTATTCTATTCCACGGACTTGACTCTTTTTTCGTTCACATAAGAGTTTCCATTTAACATCTTCAGTTATTTCAAATTGTATCATTTTCTCCTTCAGTCCTCTATCTAATTACCTAGCTGCCCGATCCAGAAAGAATGGTGACAGGCGACCCCAGATTCCTCAGTCTTTCTTCGAGAGTTTTATCTTCCTCCTTCTTGGCCTCAGAAGGCACCTCGATTGGGATTCCGAGCTTTATGACAGCTGCCTCCAGGCTCGCCAGAACTGTTCGATAGGTCGCGGAATCTTGTCGCATCTTGCAGATGGACACATGGTCTTCGTCTAGGGCGTATGCCTGCTCGTTTGCGGCACCGGTCTTAGCCGACCACTCCTCGACGACCTGAGTTTGGTGTCGACGCGAATTAGCAAATGCCGAGAAGAGACAAGGGTGTAATAAGTATACACTGCCGTGGCTTGCATACCTAAGGGTACCAAGGCAGGTAGCTCCTCAACTCATTTTATACAACGAGAGGCTCACTTACAACTACGTGGTTTGTCTTGCGAGTTTCATAAAAGGTTCTAATAAGAATCCCCGTGATTCTCTCGCTGAATTGGGTTGCCAGCTCTGACAGAGGCGCGGACCAACGGCGAAGTTCTGCCGTCACGCCCGAGGCACGGAGACCGAGCACTTTGGTGACGGAACCGAGGTATTTTGCCCATGTTGCGGCGTCGGAGCCCTGGTGCGGTGTCGCAAAGAAGAAGATGGCCTTGGTCGATTTTGAAATATCTCCGTACGTCGCTGGACGGAGCTGAGAAAGTATAACAGCCTGAATCCAATAATGATACATCAGCACCAGGCAGACAACTGGCACAACCAAAGACAGTTTCCCTCGCTTAATAAAAGCGGGATTGCTGTATATGGTAGGTAGGTAGGTAGGTAGGTAGGTAGGTAGGTAGGTGGATAGGTAGGTAAGAAGGTGGTTGTTTTCATAATTACACTTTTAATCACCAGTCCGCCCAGAGAATGCCCAATGAAGATAATTGGCGTCGCTGTCGATCCGGTTGCAACTCGCTTGTTGTCGAGGTCGGAAAGCAGATTCTGCGCAAAATTGGAGATTCTCAACGTACTCGCTTCCTCGGCTGGGTCTACAAAGGCCTTGGCGTTGTACCCAAAAGTCATGATCCGGGCTTTCTTGAACGTCTCGGACTGAGGGAGAAAATCTCTCAACCAAAGGTTGCCTCCGGGCTTCTCTCTCCAGGTTGAAAAACTATCCCCACCCAGACCATGTACAGCAACCACGCTTTAGGGAGTCAGTCAGTAACTACCAGGTACCTAGGCTCTCTTGGAGTATGAACAAGGTGGAGAATAAAATGCAATGGGGGCGGGGCGTAATTACTCAAAGGTTGGGGTCTTGGGGTCGTAGAGCGTGTGCAGCCCAAGTGTATTTTTCTGCATTAATAAAAAAAGATTGGTGTCAAAATAGGTAAGATATCAAGCTGCGCAGGAACATTCAGCAGCGGTCAACACGAATGGCTTACTGGAATTTCCAGTGTCGGCGCCTCGGCGCTGGTGTTGCTCGAAGCACCATGGCTCTCCGTCACGCCGCCTTCAGCTGGCGCAGATGAACGGAAGAGGGACATGTTAACGTATGACAAAGATCGAAATCTTTCTGGGAAAGATGTGGCACAATTGCTTTGAAGGGTTCGAGGGAAACGCCATTCTGCCACTGTTATATCCAGCAGGTAATTACCGATTGAGCTCACTCGGGTACATAGCCTTAAGGGTATCCTGTGTGGTTCGAGTGGCGCTTCACGATCAGGCCAAGAACATATGCTTCGGATTCGGACACCTTCCAAAATGCTGTCAAAGATACTCGTAGCAGTTTATTCTCCAATTAACAAAAGGTTAGCTGCCTTACCTACCTTGCAATCATACTTGCTATACAACTCGGGTCATAAAAGGGGCACGATGGTCACTACGACATGTCACTTCGCTTGGTTTACAACCATAATGTAAGAAGTCAAGACTGAGTCTTGGCGGGGCGTGGCCGTGGCATGGGCACCAGGGGTGCCTCACGGTGATGGCGCTGTTAGTAGCCTGCAACAGATGACTGACCTCGGAGCCTCGGCGTTTTGTCAGCTGTCTAGCATGCTATCGGCAATTGTAGTACACCTTGTACACATACATATCTTATCGTCGGTGGCCTGAAAGTCAGGAGTTTCCGGTGATATGATAGACGCCACATCCAGCGGAGCCTTCCGAACATATCTCACCATCAAGTCATGCCACCTCAGCTCTCACCGGGACTGGTGGACTCAATCTTTTGTGGGTGCAGCTGACCATTGGCTCCCTCAATTCCGAGCAGTGGCTTGCACTAGTAAACATATGGCTTATCAAGTCCGGGTACTGTTCAAAGTACTGTACGTACAAGTACAATACATGCATCATTGTACATAATTACTTAAAGGCAAATACATACATACATCCTAAACTGTGGGGTTCGATGGTTGGATGGCTTGGATGGGTACCTTAGTCTAATTCAATATCAACGTTTACTGTATATGTCAGCTGCTATACTCGCTGATACATCGTCAGTTGAAATTTGTTGCCCCTCCAGATTGTGATTTCTCCGTTCCTTTTCTTTTTTCATCTTTTTTCTTTTTTTTTTGGGGGGGGGGGGGGGAAGGGACTATTGTGGTGAAGGTGCCTTATGCCAAGGACCTGGCACCACGCGGTAGGATGCACCTAAGGTTTTCCACCCGCCCACACACAAGCATTTTTTCCTCCTTGCCCATCTTTCTCTATAGTCCTAGAGTAGGCGATGCAGATCTTGTTGCCCACCAAACACTCGCTATGGAGTTCACCGCTGCAGAGCCGCGCCTTCGAGACTTTTTGGGCTTGAATGAGGTATGCCCAGTGGGGGATCCGAAAGTAAAGTACACGCATGAGTGAGTGTCCTGGCCAGTTTCAGTTTCTACTACCTCTAAAACTATCGCATCTAATAACGATACCTTGCACAACAGTCTGGTTGCGGTACATGGGCTAGGGGGAGGGTCTATTTCAACGTGGACGACGCCAGACGAATCTTGCTGGCTCGTGTGGCTTGCAAGGGACATCCCCGGCCTTCGGGTCCTCTCGTTCGGGTACCAGCCAAAAACGGTATATTTTTCCGGGCTGAACGAAGACCTAAGCAATCCAGATCGTGTCTTCTCGTACGCACAGAATTTACTGGGAGAGCTGGACGACAAGAGAACCCTTTCCAAGGTACGTGCCAATTACCCAAGTGTTCCCATGTTCCAGCAACCCAAACGCTAAATGAGATGTTAATTACCTACCTACCTTGCCTATGCAGCAACATAACCCAATCACGTTTCTGTGCCACGATATAGGAGGAATTGTAGTGAAACAGGTAAGAGCGTCCATAGGGAGCGAAGAGTCTCTAGAATATTAGTGCGTTCCTCGTCTGATGCGGCATTGCTAGGCTCTCGTTACGGCCATGACCAAGAAGAAGCAATACAGAGGTATTGTGAACCGCACACACCATATCATCTTTATCGAGACGCCCCACGCCGGATTGTCCACAGAGGGCTTCCGGGAAATTTACGGTAGACTGGCCTCGGAAGCCGGAGAAAGCCAGTTCAAAAGGTGGTCTGCCGACCTTGCCAAGCTCGCAGCCCAATTCGGCGAGCTTGGAAATAAGATAGCAATCACCTCGGCATATGCGGGGCTGGCCGTTCGGACTCCTAACAAGACATTCGAGGTGCGCGAATTTTGTTTCTAAAGTCATTAAGACTATCTTCACCTCCTAGGGACTCCCACTTTGGTAACTAACGGAAAGAATGGTGGTATTAATTATATTAGGTTGTCCCGCAAGCCTCGGCATGCATTCATTCGGACTATGAAACACCCATGGTGTTCGATGCCGACTCACACTCGACCATGTGCGTGTGTTCCGGCCCTGAGGATCGGAAATACAGCCGGCTGCTAGAGCGGATTCAGGCCGAGATCACAAAGGCACCGGCAGTCTTGCAGAGAATTTCCACCACGAACCTTAGTTCCGAGTCTCAGACCCTCGAGAAAAACGGGGTACGAGGAACGTTCCGGGGGGTTGCCAGGCAATCCACCGCCAATCCTGTCGCTCTGCCATTCCCAGCTCTGGAGCAGGAAGAGTTCCGCAAGATAAAGCAATGGCTGGAAAGCTCCATCACATCGCAGATTCCGTACAAGGAGGACCTGAATTTGAAATCGACGGCGGTTCACGGGACTTGTGCCTGGCTTCCCAGCTCGGCAAAGTACCAGACCTGGGCTGAGCAGTCGACTTCACGCTTCGCCTGGCTGCACGGCATTCAGGGATGCGGCAAGTCGACCCTAATGGCCTATCTCATCAAGTCGCTCCAGGACCAGGACCAGCGAGTTTTGTACATCTTCTGCCAGGAGGCGGCGAAGCTGGAGCTGTCCGACCGAATCAACTGTCTTAGCCTCCAGATGGCCGAAGTCGACGACCAGGTTCTTATGGCGATCCGGCTTGACTATAAAAAGTCGGCTGGTAGCTCGCTTAGATTCTCCTCCACTGCCGCCACCGTCTTCAAGAAAGCGCTGGCGGCATTCGGGCCGTGCTATATCTTCGTCGATGCGTTGGACGAATGTGATCGGAAGGATCGAGGCAAGCTCGTCCAGACACTGCTGGACGCCGTCGACGAAATACCAAAAGGGCTGAACATTATGTGCGCGAGCCGCAACGAGCCAGACCTGATCACTCTTCTCAGTCACAACCCCAATATCACCAACCTGCCTGTCAATCTGAAAGATACCAAGGACGACATTGATCTAGTCATTGAGGCTGAGATTGCGAAGCAGCTAGAATTTGCGGCAAGACTAGCGACCTTTTCGCCGGCGGTCCACGACCACATTGTAGGCAGCCTCAGCCAGGGGGCCAACGGCATGTTTCTTCTGCCCAAGCTCATGATCAAACATCTCAACACCAAAGCAACCTCTGGAGAGATCTACGCGCTGTTGGAGGACCTGCCGAGCGACCTACACGAGTACTACATCAAGGCAGTGAAGCGGATCGATGGCGGCTGGATTTCCACAGCAAGGCACATCATGACGTGGACGGCATGGGCGTACCGGCCACTTCGAGTCCGGGAACTGAAGGATGCCTTGGAGTTCCAGACCGGAGACACCTTTCCAAACCTGGAGGGAGACCTCGAGGCGGCGTGTGGTGGTCTTGTTGTCGTTGATGATGGCGAGGTCAAGTTCAACCACAGCTCTGTGAGGCGGTGTCTCCGCGACTCGGACTCGTTCAAAAGAGACGTCTTCTGTCGACAGTTCCTCGTCGAGGACCCCGACGATCACCTCGCCGATGTCTGCACTCGATATATTTTTGGCGGGGGGTGCTGTGTGGAGGATGGCCAGAGCAGTCAACGCTTCCGGCAGCCAGACACCAAGAGCCTGGAGGAACAGAGCCCCTTTTTGGCGTATGCTTGCCACTACTGGATCTCCCACTGCAAAGAGTCACGGCGATCTACACGGTTCATTCGGCCTATTTGGAAATTCGTGGATTCGGCCCGATTCTGGGACTGGTGCGAGGTCATCGCCCAGTTTGGGCAGTCGGACCCCGAGCCGTTGCGGTACTACTGCGGGCATCTTCAGACCTTTGTAGACGAGCTGAAGATCCGGCTCACTGCCCCGGAAGGGGACTGCCAACGACATATGCTGGAATCTACATCGAGAGCCTTGGCTAGATACCGAAGCTTTCTTTGGCAGTGGGAGGATGTCGTGGCCCAGTTCCCCAGCCAAGTTCACCAGCTGGTGTTGTCACAACCGGTCGTCAGCGGCGAAAAAACCATGCCCATGGAATCTGGCGAGCAGCAGCAGACTATACTATTTACCGGCCAGTCTTCATTCCGGCCCGAACACCTGCACGACCTGCTGGGAAGAAAGACGCTCAATACGTGGTATGATCGATTCCTCCTAAGCGACCAGACCGTATTTACATGGCAGTCACTCATGCCTTGCACACCGTGGGACCGAGCACACCAAGATTCTCCGCTCAGACCCGAGGTGGCGGAGCGAATCCGCTTGCGGACCGAGGGCATCGCTTCCGCAAAGGACTCTGTCGAGCGCTACGGCCTTGACCTGGCAGATGTTGGTTCGCTTCAGGCGTGCACCGTGCTGAGAAAGGACCTCGGCTTTGCTGCGATTGCTTGGGCCAGGTTCAACCCGGACAAGACGCAGGCTATCGACGTCAAGACGTACCTATTTCGCCTTCACCAAGGGGAACCCGGAAATGCGGTTGGCTTGGAGTGGATTGCATGGACCGAGGGGAGCCAAGATCCCTGCCGCGTCGACTTGACTACAACCCACAGCTTCAAAAAGTCAAAGTGCCCGCTCGCATTCGCCGAGACGACGACGGCGGCGGCGGCGGCGGCGGGGGGACGCAGCTACCTGTGGACAGCCGGAGGGAGATACGACGTCGAAACCGGAGCACAAACCCCACCGCCCTACCTTTTCAGGGACAAGACCTTGGCAGCCCTGACCTTCTCCCGAGATGGCTCAGTCATTGCAGGCATCCGCAATGCGTCCAGCCTCGAAGTTTTTGCCCTGCCCGGGGGGCGCCGCACCTTTGCCGTACCTGGGAACTGCATAACACTGTTGGGTGTTAGCCCTCGCGGGACTTTTGTGCTGTTTCTGAAAAAGGATGGGGGGTCTGTGACCAGTGCAGCGTCATCACCATCATCGTCGTCATCACCAGCCAATGGTGGCGACCACGGCCTGTTCCTTCTGAACAACAACAACGGCAAGATCTCCAAACTATGGACATACCAGAACACGGCGCCGGCACTCGACCTCGAGTATTTCTACAACAACGGCGGCCTTCACTCGTTCTCCGAGACCGAGTCGACGCTTGCCATCTGCGTTCCATCCGACCCAGAGTGGCCCATACTGGTGTATGACTTGACAACATGTCCCAACGTCGCCGCCAGCGTTCGGAGCATTACCTGTTCGCGGATTCTGCAGGGAGCCGACATCCTCAGCTTCGCATTCTGCCCGACGCACGAAACGCGTATCTACGTTCTTGGGAGTACGGGCATTCTCCGGATCCTCGACATATCCAGAGAGCACATGTCAGAGCCCTCGGATTCCATTTCCCAAATCCAATACGAGTGCCCACTTCTCTCTTCCGTCACGGTGACGAACAACACGCCAAAGCTCGTAACGGCGCGCCTCGCGGCCTCGCAAGTGTCTATTAAATCATCACGGGACGAGTTCCGGCGGCTGACCACGTCATCGTCGTCGTCGTCCCTGGGGAGGTTGTAAGTTTGAGACCCTTTACCCCAACCCCTGCCACCACCCAGGTGGTGGCAACCAATCGGCATGATGGCTATTAATTCAAAGATGCATGTAGGGAAATCATGTCCTGGCGGATGCGAGACCTTACAAAAATGCCAACAGGCATCCACTATACCGATTTCGCTTCTTCCTTCCTATTGATCAAAAGTCGGTCGCTGATGGTAGATTTCGAGCCGCTCGTCGCGTCAGCGGACGAAGCCGAGATGGTGCAGGTGCAGGAGCAGGAGTGGCGGCGGCGGCGTGGAGAGGCAAACTTTGCCGCTAATATTCGTACTAATGGTGGATCCTTTTTCTCTAAGCAGCGCTGGGAAATGACCTGCCTCGGTGCCCAGGACGCCATCGACGACGTGGTTGATTGGGTGACGGAATTGCACGAGGATGTCGACATGAGCAACGAGCTGCCAACGCGAAAACTAGACCCCGTGGTCAACACCAAAGTCACATTCAACACGTACGCCACTCTCGGCTTCTTCCAGTCTGTCTTGTACTACCCGCTTCCGACGCGCAACGGGCAAGCGTTTTGGGACGTGGCCGTGATGATGGACATTCGTCATCTCGACACGCCCGTGGCCCGCATCGCTGGAGCGGACGTGCTCGTCCAAGTCGGAAACGTGGAGAGCGACGACCTGGCCTGCGCATACCACGAGGGTCGGAAGCTCCTTGCGTACTCGCTATCCGTGACATACACGGACAAGACTGAAGAGAGCCCCAACTGGTTCCTGTCCTGGCTCTGCTTGGTCTATTTGCAACCGCAAGCCGAATGGGATGGCGGCTTGGCGAGCGGAAGATTGATGTCAACGAAGAGCAAATTCTACCTAGGTAAGAGGTGTAAATCCTAGTACCACGGTTCATGTATAGTCCCCCAGCCCGCTAACAACCCGCCTTGCCACAGCGTACTCGTGCATCAGGTCCTGGGTCTTTTCACCCTGCGGGCGCTACCTATACGGCGTCTCGCACGGCCAGCAAACCCGCATCATCCAATTCGACACTCACCAGCGTCGAGTCATACGCACAGTATACGACCCGTTCCAAACAGGACAGTCGATGCCGAGGGTGGGCCTCGAGTTCCACGACGATCGACTCTACTGTGTCGCCGACGACCGAGGCGCGGCAATACTCGTCCGGCTGCCCTTCGGAGAACCTTATGGTACATGTCCTAGTAGTAGTAGTAGTAGTAGTAGTAGTAGTAGTAGTAGTAGTAGTAGTAGTAGTAGTAGTAGTAGTAGTAGTAGTAGTAGTAGTAGTAGTAGTAGTAGTAGTAGTAGTAGTAGTAGTAGTAGTAGT
>JAPDFK010000488.1:0-26575 GCA_027569635.1 Lasiosphaeriaceae sp. G1095 | reverse complement strand
GTGGGGCACTGGCTTTTAATTGGTTTTTTATTGCACGGGGGAAACGGGGCCGCGTGTTTTAAAGAACCCAGGGGTGGCCCCCAAGGCCCACTCACTGGCAAAACCCCCCCTTTTTTAACTAAAACCCGGTAATTTATTTTTTTTTTTGGTCCCCGATGGGGTTTTTTTTTTTTTAAAACCCCCCCCCCCCCCCCCCCCCCCCGGTTGGTTCCTGGTCCGGACATATTCCATGGCTTCGCCGTTAGACCCCCCCCCATCACCGGTTCTCAAAGTGTCCCTGGTAGACCATTCAGCAGCCGGATCCGAGTGTTTCGGCAGGAAACTGAGTTGGACGAGCAATACTTCCTTCCGGCAGGGGCCAACGCCCAACTTAAAACCATCATGAGGTATTCTCCTCTCTTTGAACTTCATATCCTTCGCCTCTCTTTCTGGCCAATATCATATTTCTGGGACATCCGCTTCGACAAGGCCAAGTGCGGTTTCGACTGTGGGGCTGCCATCTACGTGCTGGAGAAGGCAGCACAAAGCTCAACTACCGGACTCAACAACATTGGCTTGCCGGATCTTTGCCGATACTGCAAGGCCATGTGGTTCTTCAATGTTATTCCACAGCGATTCCCTCTGACAGAGACCTGGCGCAGACATGACAGCCTCAACGCCGGCCCTACTATCAGCAGGGCCTCTACAGGATCCGGTTCAGTGGGTGGGATGACAGCGGGAAGCAACAGCAGTGGCTCTTGGTGTTGGAACGCAGTCGATGTCGGTTCTGGGTCACCACTACAGGACCCCCTCTCTGTTGCTAATGTCGCCCTCATCCTGGGGCTGAAGGAGGAGAGATTTAAGTCCGCCATCAAGACCGTCATCTGGGGTCTGACTGGACTGGATCCGGCCGGGGCTGAGACACCTGTCAAACGTCTCCAAAAGGACGGTGACCATGGCTTGGAAAGTATGCATAATTACCTAATTTGCGTTGAGCGATAATGATGAGACATGCACACGGCTAACAAACACGACACAGCAATCAGAAGTCAAGAGCTAGACAAGATCAAAGAAAAGGTCGAAAGCCTTCTAAAAGAGGCCCGTTCCAACTCGAGGGACGAATCGGGGGTCAAGTGGGTTGAGCAGAAGCTCTCGTCCCTTGGGACAGAGCAAGAAGGGAGCATATACGACTATGTCCGGAGCCTACAGCAACGTCTCTTCTTGGAGGAACGTCCGCTCGAAAGAAGCAATACCGAGGCCAGCATTGCCACCGACCAGACTGCCCCCATGGGGAGAGGCAACGCCAGCAAGACACACCGGGGGGGGGGGCCGTCTCGTCCGGCAGGGTGGTCCGTTTTGTAAACGGGTTCGTCAACAGGACGTCTGGGATAGCAGGGGGGAAAGACTCTGCACGTGAGCTACTTACCAGTCTGCACAGGTTCATCGAGGAACGCCAAAACATTGTGGCGCAGGAGATTATCAATTGGAGGAATAATCAGGTCCGAGAATGGGAGACGATTCTGGAAAAGAGCCCAGCCAACTCGGTCCCAGAATGCGAGACGATTCTGAAAGAGAACCCAGCCAACTCGGTCCCAGAATGCCAGACGATTCTGAAAGAGAACCCAGCCAACTCGGTCCTAGAGCTAGCTCAGACTACTTAATCACGATTAGATACCCCTTAAACCATAGAGATATAAACACCCTAGCGTATAAGAAAGGTGAACTTTGAGACTTATACTCCCGCTTACCCGAAAGCAAGATGGCTTCTCCGTCCGCCCATCAGTCCATGAGGGTAAGCCTCCTCAATGACTTCCGAGATACAGATCCCAAACAGAGGAGAAGGCCTCCATTTAGCGTTCGCCAATCACCCACACAAGAGGTCAACGAAGAACGTTTAAAATACTCGCCTATTAAGGAACGAATGAGAAGGATTTTATTCCTCAAGCTCCTCCCAGCTGGCAACGATGAAACTCTTCAAGTGTCATTAGTAACACACCCCTTTTAGTTTCGACCTTGCTTCCTTTGGATCCTCACCCACAGATCCGACTGAATCGAAAGAGACGCATCGAACGTCTCGGAAGCTGTTTTTCAGCTAGCCACACTTTGTCAGCCGCCGCTCTGTACGTTTAATAGAGACGTACGTATAATTTAGTCCGCCCAACAATAACCGCGCGTACAACACGTCTTTCTAACCTAATTATAAGTAATATAAACGATCCTTAGCATATAATTTTGCCCTAGTTTTACGAGATGGTAGATCGATCTTTCTCCTTTGAATAAAATAGCATTATAAAATATCTATTTTTCAATTTCAATATAAATACGAGCACCTTATTCAAGCAGTAGCCTTAACCATTATCCACGATACCCGTCCCGATATCTACCGCTTCGGCGAATCTTGCTATTGGGTAGAACTTCACTGATATTAAGGAGGTTAGCTGGGCGCACCCACAAACCTACCTCTACTGCCACCCACCCCCCCACTTTCAGCCACCATTGAGCCACATTGCCAGTTGCCAGAATATACTACGTAAGCGAGTTTCGCGTGCAAAAAAGGTACTTTGGCAATCTGGGTCACACCCCATTCCTTCCAAACCAGCCACACCTGCAACATCGCCAACCTTGCACCCACTTATCCAAATAGTGGCCCGTGCGCCAGACTTGCCCCCCCCCCGACAAGAGATGATCATGACCCGCGAAAATAGGTGGAGTCTACGACGTCATACAAGTTCGCCCCAGCGCATGAAGCTTATATATACGGTTGTTTCTCATCAGATGAACTGGTAAATTTTTGAAAATTGATGCCTCTCTACATACCCAACTGAACAAGAAATTATTCAATTAACTTCCTTACCATTCCGCCACTCACTCGATCACTTCAGCATTGACACACAAACATAACCACACTTGCAAACATGGGATACCCAGAAACATTCAAGGGCTTCTGCGTCGACTAGCCCAAGACGTGGAAGAAATCTCACAAAGGAGAGTTCAAACGCAAGCCATTCGAGAACCACGACGTCGATGTCTAAACTGAGTGCTGCGGCGTGTGCGGGAGTGACGTCCATACTGTAACGGGCGGCTGGGGCGATTTTGAAGGCCCGCTTTGTGTCGGCCACGAGGTTGTCGGGAAAGCGGTCAACGTCGAAAAGCAAGTGAAGGATATCGAGAAGGGCGACCGCGTCGGTGTCGGTCCGCAGGTGTGGTTGTGTCTCAAGTGCGAGATTTGCAAGAGCCACAAATGAGATCTATTGTCCTCATCTCGTGGGTATGTGACCTATCCCCTACATTGGACCGCTTTAGCAGTATGGAATTATGAACTGACCGCTCGGATATATAGACACATACAACGCCAACTACGAAGACGGAAGCAAGGAGCACGGCGGCTTCGCAAACCACATCCGGGCCCACGAATACTTTGTGTTCAAGATCCCGCATGAGCTGGCATCGCACGAGGCAGCACCGCTGCTATGCGCTGGCATCGCTACATACTCGCCGCCCGTGCGGGCGGGTGTCGGGCCAGGCAAAAAGGTGGCCGTCTGCGGCATCGGCGGCCTGGGCCATCTCGGGCTGCAGTGGAGCAAGGCGCTCGGGGCCGAGACGTACGCCATCACGCACTCGCCCGACAAGGTCGAGACCATTGCCAAGTCGAAGATGGCGATGACACCAATTTTAGGGTTGCGTAAGAGTCCTGGCAAATGACGGGTATCCAGCAAGGTGCATTGGCCCCCAACAAAACCCCACATTCCCATTCCAAAGCTTGCTACCCCGCCTTGCCCGCTTCCCCACGGCGCGACACCACCCACGACCGACATGGACCACGTGGTGAGGGGTTTTTGCTGTGCCCCCATTCAAGGACAACCTGGGAGCCTCGACAAATACTATTGTTGTCGAGCAGGACAGACAATGCCCGTGTCTCTCTTATAGTCCATGGAGATGAGCAACATTGGACTGAAAACAATCCGAATTTGACCATGATTTCAAGCTGTTGTCCAAACGGGTTGAAGGGTTTGTTGAACAAACTCTGCATCCCCGGCTTGAGCCTGCGAGGTTTTTCCAGCGTCCTTGTAAAATTGTTTTCAAGACATCATGTATTGTGAGTTGAGTGTAATGTACTGGCTGTAATTTGTAAGGACCAATTGGCGCCTCTTGGGCCAGAGTGAACGGTGTAACCTGGAAAAAATGCCCAGCCTTCCGCTGTTAAAGCCTCCGGACAGGGGCTAACTCAGCCCCCCACAGGGCCTGGACCCGACCCTTTAGCGAGAGCTTGGTTGCATGGGATCCTGGATGCGAGCAGAGGTGAGAAAGTTTAACCGGCTGACGACCGTCGTTTCTTGTTGCTGATTTCTTTGTATTTTACACTAGTACCGTATCCTCGAGCCTCTCAGCTTCACCAACTCTCCACGACACAGCACGGACAACGACGCCAATGATACTATTCCGCAATCTGTCGCTCCCCCACGCATATTGACCGTTGGCTGGTGGCCTTGCGGGCTCGATATCAACGCAATCGGATGTGGCCGCGCGCTTGACGCGCTTTGGACCGACCAAGCCCCAAAGAGCCTCCCACCTGAGCCTTCCACGATGGACGACCTGTCGAGAATGTCGGACGTCGAGTTTGACGAGGCGGCAGTCATGACCGACGACGGGAAAGAACTGGAAGCGGGCGCAGCACCCAACGCCATCCGCTCTCCGCTCTCCAAGACGAGATCATTATCGGATGGAGGAGGAACCCCAAACCTCACACCTTCCCCCCACATTTTCGAGGCGGCGCGGCGGCAGTCCAAAGACGACATTGGAATCCGGGATAAGGACCGAGACGTCTCGTCGCTTCCCTCGACCCCAGTGCGCGCCAAATTTCCACTTCGAGGCCTGGCACTCCAACTCCCTCCGCGAGACGCAACATCGCCAGCCCCAAACGCCAAACCCGCCCCGCTGTCGCCAAAACTCGACCATTCCCACATTTATGCTTCGCCGACAAACATCTTACCGCGACGCTCGCGCGGGCTTGACTTCTCCCGCGCGGCCACGAGCCTGCACCACTCGACCCTCGCCGACCAGGCCTCGCCCGACTCGTCGCCAACCATCGGCTCCAGGGCCATGAACATCCCCAGCCGCCGCCATGGGGACTACGCAAATGCCGAGCAGTCCTCCAACTCGCTATGGTCCATAATGGGTACCCACCAAGAGCGCATGCACATCTCAAGCTCCCTAGGGAGTAATACTCACATGGGCTCCGACTCGTCGTCGAGCTCAGAACCCGACGACTTCATGGACGAGGACATGGACGAAGCCTATGTCACCACGCCGCACGCTGCGAGGCCAACCGCTCTCCATGGCGCGCCGTGGATGGGTCCTGGCGGCTCGCCTGCGGTCAATAGCCTCCTGAGCTTCCAACAACGCCAGCGCCAGCGGAAGCTGTCCAAGAAGAAGATGCGTGGGCCTTTGGGGCTCGGATTCCATTCCCCCGCCGCGTCTGGTGCCATCTCCAGGTCTCCACCAAACAACATGGCCTCGCAGAAGGAGATGCCCACCCAACACGCGAGGCGTGAGAGCATAAGCTGGGCTGCGAACCAGCTGCACATCTCTGGCAATGACAGCGACGAGAATGCGAACAAGCCCTTTGACAGCCCAAGTGTCATTCGGCGCCCAGTTACGCGCCGTGGGAACCTTCTGGTGAGTGATACACGCGCTGAAGCCCTATTTGTTGGTGCAAAATTGCTTACCTACTCGTCACCTTCCTCCACAGCCAAAAACCAAGGGCTTTGCACGCATCCGAGCCGCCCTCGCTGAAGAGACGGCACCCGTCGAGGCCGAGTTCCGGCGCGAAGCCGAGGTGATCCGCCAGGTCCGTGAGAGCGATATGGACCTAGAGCCTAGAATACCCCCTTCACACTCGGCAGCCACGACGGCGCTGTCAAGCCCCAACCTGGCAACCCAGGACAGTCTTGAGGAGGTTCCAGAAGACGTCATGATGATAGACCCAACTGCAGGAGGTGGCCTTGGCCTGACGGGCGGTACATTCAAGCAACAGGCTATGCGGAATTCTAAGGGCAAGGGTTTCTGGGACACTTTTTCTGACAGCGGGAGCGGCCCGCGGATTACACCACCTCCGCCACCATTTGGGCTGCTTGCACGCGGGTCGTCGGCCGGCCTCAGCCTCGAAGACGTGAGCATGGACTCGCCGTCGGCTAGCTCTAACGGTGCCAGCCAGACCAACCCGTTCATCCTCCCCAACGGTGGCGGTAGTGGCGGACCCCATACCACGACGAGCAGCTCGGGCAATGGCACGCCACAGCCGCTCATCTCCAATGGCGGGGGCGCTACAATAGGAGCGGTCCCTGGGCCTCCCACGGCAGCCGAGATCACGAGGCGCATTAACAGCAAGCGCCGCCGCGACGACGACTTTGACCCTGTCAGCTTCAAGCGCCGCGCTGTCAGCCCCGGCATGAGCGTCCATAACTCGCCCATCATGCAGAGCCCGCTGCAGCGTGACATGGCGCCATGGGGTACGACTGGGTCTCGGCCGGGGAGTGTCGGAGGTGACACCGCTACTAAACCCGGGGGCGGGACTGGGAGCGGCGCGCCGAGCGAGAATGGGAGCGGAAGTGGCGGCAATGGCAACGGCAACGGCAACAACCACCGCATGAGCGGGAACTTTCACAACCACAAAGGGCGCATTGGGTTGCAGGGCATGGTGGATACCAATGATGGTATAACGAGGCTCAGCATCGAGTGACAGGCCTGTCTTTTCTTTTCTTTTTTTTTTCTTCTTTTTTTTTCGTTGAATGGGTGTTGGTGTTATTACATGGCTCACCACAACAGCATTTGAATATCGGGAGTTTTGTTTTCCTTTGCTCTTTTTCCTTTTTCTTTTTTGGTTGTAGGGCGGCTGCATTCTTATGGATTGGCGGGCGGATTGGGTCGGCAACAGGGAGGGACTGGGGACTTGGGGCGCGGACTGAAAATACACAGAGATACAAAAAACATGCCTTACCTTCTACTACAGATAAGACATGTCGACTTGACGACGGCTCTGCATTTTGGGAGTTTTTTTTCTTTTCTTTCTCGTTTCTGGGACAAGGAGGAGTTAGTTCTACATCAACTTTAGCTTGGTATCACAGGTCGGGGGGAACACAGATGGTTATTATTTTACAATTCCATGCTTTTCTTATCTTTTCTTTTCTTTTTTCACTGCGAGGCGTTTCCTTGGCCAATTAAAGGGGAAAGGAGACCTCTCTTTATCTTGCAAGGTCCGGTTGTTTTCACTGTCTGGCGGCGGGCAGGATTCGTGCCGCCGAGAACGGACATAACATAACATACCAGTAGTAAAGTAATTTTATTGCATTTTAATACCGCCTTGCTTAGGGTACCTCAGGCGCATATCTGCCTGCCTGCCTGCCTGCCTGCCTCCCTAGGTTGGACATGACGATGGGTATATAGGTAATTATTATATCATAATAACTGCTCTGTGTGTCTCTCTGTCCATCCACCCTGCCTGATTTACAGGCCGTATAACCTTGCAACAGATCAAGCCTTCCACCCTCCTCCCTCCTCCCTTCCAGCTTCCTTAAAAAAAAAAAGTCACAACCTCTCCAACCACGTCATGATTCGCCCCAGCCTGATACTTTTCTCGTATAATATCCACGTCTCCCCCCCCCCCCCCGGCATCCCTTGACTCGGTATATTCCCGTTTCCCGCATAATCGCGTCTCTTGCCATGGCTCGACCATCTCCGCGTCTTCCTCGTCCTCACCGCACTTCCATGCTCGGTCACCACCCACCAAGAGTGATACCAATCCCTTCCTCGGGAACGCACAGCGACCCGAGCCGGTCGTCGAGCCACCGCGCCAGCTCCTCCACCTGCCGCCGCATCACCAGCACGCTCACCGTCGACAATGTCCCCCCACTGCCGCCGCTACTGCTGATGCTGTTGTTGGTACTTTTGTCTCCTGCAATGGTCGTGTCTCCGCTGCCATGACTCGTCGCTACTCCTCCCCCTCCTGCTGCTGCTGCTGCTGATGCCTCCCTGTCATGGCCGCCCACGAGACTTTGCGTCTCTTCTTCTGACGGGGATCCTATTGGTGGTGATGCTGCTACTGCTGCTTCTGCTGCTACTGCTACTGCCACGTATGTGGTAGGTGTATTTGTAGCGCTGCTGTCTGATGTAGATTCTCCCGCTGCCGCTGCCGCTGCCGCTGCTGTCTCGTCTGCTGTTGTCCTGTCTCCTCCTTCTCCTCCTCCGTCTTCTGCAGTTGGTGATTGCGACTGTGTGTTACTCCCCAGCCCTTGTCCTTGTTCCTGCCCCTCCTGTTGCTGCTGTTGTTGTTCCTGAATCGATTTCGCTTGACTTTGTGCCACCACAGTGGGAGGAGGCTGGTGGATCTTGCCGCCCATGCAGATGAATAGCATACCGCACCGCAGCCGCCGGATGACAAACACGGCGCCGCTGTCCAGCTGGACGGTGACTGCCGGTGCGGTGGACAATCCGGATGCCGAGGACGCAGAGGTTGGCCGCCTACTTCTACTACTACTACTACTACTTGTGTTGTTGTTGTTGTGGTGGTGGTGGTGGTGGTGGTGGTGGGGGTCACCGCCGCCAAAGGCGCTGCTGCTGCTGTCGTCGTCGTCGTCGTCGTCGTCCTCCCCCTCGGAAAATGTGGGCGTTGTCGTTGACGGCGCGTGGAGAGCCCATAGCGACGCGGCCACTGCGCACTGCCGTCGCAGAGCGCTCGCGGGGAGGTTGCTGGCGTGGGCGACGAGGTTCCCTGCGGGCGTGGTGAGCGCGGCGGCGCGGACGTGCGACGAGAGGTTGGCGCGCAGGAAAGCGGTGACGCGTTTGGTGAGGAGGAGCGGCGGCGGCGGGGGCATTACGCGCGACATTTTGGATGATCAGCGGTGGGCGGCGACCTGTGCCCTAATGGTAGTGTCGTTTGCGGATTTGGTTTTCAGAGGTGCGCAAAGTCGCTGCTTGTGTGCCTAGGTATGATGGCAATTGTTCGTTGGGCTTTTGGTTAGGATTCGGAAAAGTTCAGGAGAGCTGTCTTTCTGCCTTGTGACAGATTGATTGAATCCAATATCTTCCAGTCTAGGTGACACTGCGGGGCTTGAGTTTAATTTACGGGGGGGGGGGGGGGGGGGGGCAAGCTTATCGATAAAAGAGAAGCATGACAGGGGTATATTATTTTGCTCGTAATCAAAACGAGTTCTCACGTCTCAACTCGGATCAATCATCTTCTCACTCAACCAGGATGTGGATAATAATTTCTTCAACCAAGAACCAAGCCTGCTCTCTGACATGGTTCAAACAGAAAAGTGTTTTGCCCTGCTTAAATCTGCTTAAACTACGGATCCATCCCTAACTGTCAACTCATAACACGCAAATAACAACAAGGTTTAAAAACGAATAACTAGTAAAAACTCCAATAAAAACATATCTCCATTTACAATAGGTCTCGTAAAAATAGGAAAAGGAGGAACAAGATACAACACCGGCATTGAGCTCTTTTCCGCCAAAAAGAAGAAAAAAAGAGAAAAGAAAAGAAAACACCAAACCAAGATATATCTGTCCCCCTTGGATTTGTATTTGTTTCAACGCAAAGGCAGCAGCACAGCATCCTCCTTTGCCTGCTCCCGCCGCAGCTTCTTCTCATTCTCCTCCCTAAACTCCTTGTCGTCATACATGTCCTTGTACGCCGCGCCGTCTTCAGTCTCATCAATCCATCGCTCAAACCCGGGATACCACCAGTCCAAGATATCACTCGCCCGCGCGTCGATTTTGCGCTTCCTCCCCAAGAGGTACGTGACCATCTCGCACAGCGGCTCGCTGTACACTCTGCCCTTCAGCCCGTCAAACACCGTGTCAATGTCGACGGTGATTGCACACTCGGGGACTCCTCCTCCTGACGATGGCGACGCAACGTGCGGCACGCGCTCGACGTCTCGTCCAACAATGTGCCGCCGGCCGCAGCCCATGCACTCCTCGTGGTCGCCCTCGGGCAGCGGGCGGCCCATCATCATCTGATACAGGATCCTGCCCAGGTCAAAGAGCTCGCTGCCTTCGGTGTACGGGCGTTTTCTCTTCGGTGAGTGGCTCTTCATATCAGCCCTGGCCTCTTCTGCCAATTCATATAATAATAAAAAGGGGGAAGGGAAAACTCACCTTGTCCAACCCAAACTTCTCCTCATTCCACCTCGCCCAATACTCGACTCTATGCCCATGCTTGTGCTCTTTGATCGAGAACGCCGGTGTGTCGCGGTTCTTGCTCACGCTCCCGCTCACGTAGCACTTGGAGAGATCGCCCAGCTTCACCGCGGGATACGTCTCGATGCCCCTGGGCCGCTGGAAGAAGACGTTGCTCGGCACAATGTCCCTGTGCAGGATCGTGAACCAGTCGATATCCTTTTCCACGATGAACCTTTTTCTGCCAGCTGATTTCTTTTTGCTCGGGTCGCCGGTTGTTGTTGTTGTTATTGGCGGGGAGGAGGAGGAGGAGAGGATGTAGATGTCTCGTTTCCCCTCGTGCAGCCACTGCAGCGCGCGCAGCAGGCTCAGCGCCACGTGCCACACGAACCCTTCCGGCAGGAACCCCGACCCCGACCCAGTCGTTGGGTTGGTGGTGGTGAGGCCGACGGGCGGGTGGTCAAAGACGTTTTGGAGGGACCCGCCGTCGCAGTAGTCCCAGAGGAGGTAGACCAGCTGCTCGACGGCGGGCGTGGCGGTGCCGGGAACGTCGGTGATGGAGGTGCCGTCCGGCAGGACTACCGTCTCTGGCGCGGGGCTGGGGATGTCTTGGGGCTTGAAGTTGTGGACGTCCGAGATGATGTTGACGAGGTTCTCGTGGTTGAGCACCTCGGCCGCTGCAGCAAGAGCGGGCTCGGCCCGGTTGGCGACCAGGCTGGCCGTGGTCTGGAAAAAGTCTTGTCCCACGAAGAGTTCCCCGTCGTTGGTCCGCCGTACGAGCAGGAGCTCGTTGGTGAGCAGCTTCTCGGTCAAGTAATTTGGAGTAGACATGGTTCTGATTTTGTCACGAAATGGAGGAAGTGCGGCGGCGTGGGAATGTTACGGTCCACTTGTTGCTGTTGGGCCAAGGTGTGTAATGTGTTGAAGCAGAGAAGTGAACAAGCAATTAAAGATCCAAAAGCTTCAAAGACAGTTTGTGGAATGTGGAACGTACGTTGCTACAAGTAAACTCGTCCTTTGTTTGACATCTTCATTTTTTTTTCTCCCCGAGTCCGGAAACATTTCATAAAAAGCTGGCAATCTCTTTGTCGGTTGTGGGGCTACAATTGAACCGGCACATTACAAAAGTACAATCCAAATCCTTTGATCATGTCAAGCCCCTGATGGTTGTGATCAGGGTTGACTCGCAGGTAGTGCTTGCTTTCTTACAGCCATCCCTCGACCCCTAAGATGATGCTGGAGGAATATTTTCACAATTTCCATCTTCCACTGGGTTTGACTCAACAAGTCCGATAGCAAGCATCCTAAAATACTATATAGCCGTTTGTTAGTCCGGCGACATCTAGGCAAGACAGGAATGGTAGACCTGTGCACTCACGTCAAAGCTCGCCGCCAACATACAGGGGCCTTCCTCCGATTGCCTCTCAAGTGTCACCAATGACTGCAATTGCCCCAATGGCTGCGTAGACGGACCAAACTCGCCGCCTGTGTCTCCAATCCAGGGTGATGTGCGGAGTTCACCCGAGTGCATCCTTAGCACGACCATCAACCCCCGGATAGCATCTGTGTCGACCCGGACCCTGAGACCAACGAATTGCTCTCCAGGTTCCACATCTACCACCGTCTCAGACAGCTTCAAGACATACCCAAGGCACTCCGCCATATTAGATCCGCTGAATAACACACGAAGGCCAGACACATAGATTCGGCCACCAATTTTGACGGTAGATATACCAAGACCGGAAATGTTCGATGACAGCGAGGGCAATGGGATACACACACTGGTGTAATGGCGCTCTGTCCCGTCATCCCGCTTCAGCCGGGAAGCAGCACACTCTCTCGGTTGAAGAGTCCGTAGAGCCACGTTTCCGTTCTCGTCATCGCCGCCGTCGTCGGGTGTCTCGTAAGCAGGCGGCGAGGGCCAGGAAAATGGATTCCCAGCCAGATGGCTACCAGAGAGGACAGAGTGGAGTGCTGGGATTTCTGCCAGTCGTTCCCACCAGTATTTCCTCTTAGAAAGACGTGCCACAGGACTGTCAGTTTGCGGGGGTTGGGGGCTTTGGCGTCGTAAAGCGTCTCTCGTGAGAAAATACAGAGCCCGCCAGTCCTGGTCCCAGTTGATCTTCTCTGGTAACACAAAGCCAAGTTCGAACGATGGCAGGAACCGGCTGAACCAGAAGCTCTTCGGTAAAGCCGTTAGCCTGGACACATAGGCTACTGCCCTCGATGCTTGGCGAAAGTTGACAATGTCTGCCGTTCTCGTGAAGCGCAGTATGTGTTGGAGCACCTCTTCGGGGAGGTTAGAGAATTTGTCGGTTCCTCCACTCGGAAAGGCAAGAGAGTCGTGGCTGGGGAGGTAGAGTTCAAATCGAGACAACGGAATGGGCTCGCGCGAAGATGGAGGTCTGGTCAAGCCAAGCTCTGCATTGAAACTCTCAAGGGTTTCTAGCCTCTGCGAGCTAGTTCTGCCATGGGTTTTCTTGTAGGGTATGGATGACTCCAAGAGGAGCCGGGGGAGGTCATATTGTCTCAGGCCTGAGGTGAACGGCGTAAAGTTCCAGTTCAGACACGTCAGAGCCTTGGACCACGACGTTGCACAGGCCACCGCATTGTCGGTCCTCAACTCAACTAGGCCCCAACAGTCGGCGTGGACCCTGAAGCTCCAGGTTTGTTGTCCTTTCGTATAGGTATAGACAGGATCCGAAATGACTTCGAGGTCCTTGGCTGAGATACTGGAACTTTCGACAGACTGATCAGACCTGCGTGGTACAACAAAGGTAAGACCGGCAGATGCTCTATCAGGGGCCACTCGGTGACCGACGCCGGATATGGTTGCAGAAGTTCTGAGGGAGTTGGCTTGCTGAGAAAAGCGAATCACTCTGCAATGACTCGACCGGCGGCTTGTGTTGCGACCCAGATGACTCGAGACTTCGATTTCGCGGCGGCAGAGCCAGCACATGTAGTCGGGCATGCGAAAGATTTCAGGAGGATACGTGTGTAGGGGCATCTTGATAGAGGGTAGCCAGACTGGCCAAGTATCGCGCATCGTACAAAGGTCTGGGCAGACTTGCTAGTCTTGGTGTCCGCACCAGGCTCAGAGAAAGAAGGAGGCGATTACGACCAACTCTGTATGACGAGACACAAAAGGAGCGGTAGCAAGTTTGTATAAACAAGGACTTGTCCCCTCCACCACACGCACTCCAGTGGCATCATCCAGTCGGCAAAACCCGCGAGCAAGTAGTACAGTGCATGATAATGTGAGACTGCCTGCCTTGGTTTTTGGGCGCTCACACATTGCATCACAGACAGTCTCGATGAAAAACGCCGCATCTCAACTTGCCTCCCACCACCCCCTCCTGCTGTGAGATAGAACTGTTGTCTTTTTTTTTCTTCATGGCAAAACTGAATAAAAGAGCCTCGACCCTCGGCAGTTTTAGTGTTGGGGGCCGCACTTTGGAGCCGAACCAAGCCGGCGCGTGTGCGGCGAAGTGCCTCCCGACTGTGCGTCATGCCTGGAGACCACATCTTGCCCACTGCGGCTGGCCAATAGCTCCCTGTTGTTGGCTGCAGATGCTCAATATAACTCAAGCCTCAAAATGCCAGGTGTTCGAAGGAGCCTGCAAAGCGGGCCGGCCTTGGGCTTGAGAATGTTCGGGTGAAGGTGCTGGGCTCTGTGACTTGATTCGCTGACACAACGCCCCGACCGCTTGGCACCGAATTGGAGCCCCATGTTCATGTGCCGAACTGGAAAGCCTTCACCTGAGCGGCTAATCAGCTTCGACAAAACCCGCCGTGAATGTGAATGTTGGGGGGCGCGATTGCAGTCGGTCCAGTGCTTGATCCTCCACCAACCACCAACCGCATAATATGCCTCTTCTAGAGTACCAACCAGTATTGAGAGGATTGAGAGGATTGAGACGGCACGGGGGGCCACGCAATGAGCAATCGAAGAACCAACCTTGGAGTTTTGGCCAACTCTCAGAGACAAGATAAGATGGTGTACGGATGAAGTAAGGAAAGTGCTGCATGTTTCAAAAGGGACGGGGGTACCTACATTTTACAATCAGCTGTGCCTTCCATCTACGACGCGGGGCGGCCTTTATCTTGGCCGCTTGAGTCTGTATCTCACTCAACCCTGGAAGCCGCAGTCCACTCACTCCATGGTGCTTGCCCTTTTTTTGCCTCTACAATAATTGGTTAGCGTTCATCCCAATCATAATTGGAGATAGCTGCAGGCTCATTATCTTTGTTTTTTCCCATTCCCATTCCCAGTCACAGATCGGGAGGCACCTTATGCAGGCAGGGACCTCGCATCATTATCGCCATAAAAGGGGCTTTTATTCCAGTTGCTGGTCGGGGATGTGTGACACAGATGTTGTAGTTGACGTGTTGATGTGATACAAAGCCAAGAGAAAAAAAAAGGGAAAAAAGAAGAATGGGAATTATGCGCCATCCCGGCACTTTATGTTGGTTTGCAGGACGCCGAGGCAAATAAACCAAGTTCAAAAAAATGGGCAAGCCTAACCGCGATTTATTATGCGTTGCTCCTCATCGCTTTTGCAAGATCGACATGTCGATCCGTCACACCAGCACATGCGACTAGACTAAGCGCCTGCCACCTGTCAAGAAAGGAGACGGGGAAAAGGGAGAGGGGAGAAAAAGACCCGACTTAAACTCGCTATCAGTTCCATAATACTACTTTCTTTCCCCTGCTTTCGTATGTAGTCCTCGCCGTGTTTCCCAAAAAGGGCATCCGCTTTTCGGGTTACAGGTAAACAAATGGTATTTTTAGATCTAGGTTCGGCTCGAAAGCCGGAAACTTTTTAAGCTACAAGGTAGGTTGCGGGTGTATTTCTCCGAGTTTCTTGATACATATATTCCGACTCGCTCGCTAGGTGTCGAAACATGACCACCTTTCCCGTGGAACTCAACTCGCGCTAGTGACCTGCTCCGAGGTTTAATCACGATTGAAGCATCCAGTATGTTGAGGTTTAATATTGAAAGAATATAATAAGACTTGGTGATGCGTCTATGGTTTGTGTGTTTAAAACATGTACTTGACCCATCTTGCCATCTGTCTAAATGAACCAACCGATCAACGCCGAGTCCAATATCCCAGATGCAAGGCCTAAGATCTCTCCATAAATGCCACGCTTTTCCCCTGCATAGTAATACAAGGGGTATAAAACAAGAGCATCGACTAATAACAATTAAAAGAGCGGGCGAAGGCAGAAGGGTTATTGCATTTCTTCCTTCTTTCCCCCTCCCCCAAAACGATGAGTAGAAAGGCAGATTCACCCTCCTCTTCCTTCAAAAAAAAACAAAAAAAAACACAAGCAATTATTAAAAGACATGCAAACTTTCTTGGCAACCCTTTTTCGTGGCCGCCAGTGAGCCGAAAAATAATAATGTGCGACCGTCGAAGAGGGTTCGTTGCGATGATGCCTTGTGGATATAACCCCCTATTCCCCCCCCCCCTTTTTCATTTCTCATGATTGGTGTTTTGGAACTGGCTAGCAGCGCCCGGTATGTTTTGAATGTATTGCAGCAAACTCTGATTTTTCTCGTGAAAAATGAGCGGAAATTTCGACGAAGATATGGTAAGTCGGCCTTGTCGGAGATTGGACGAGAGAAATCTTGGTATTTGTGCAATTGCATATTGTCCGATTGCGGAAATCTTACGCAAAGGCGCCTACAATTGACATGGCCACAGCTAAAGGAAGGTCAGATCTCCGTGTTCAGTGTTCAATTTAATTAGACCCAGACCGCAACTTACCTCCAAGAAGGACGAAGCTGAACGCCCATGATCTGTCTTTTTTCGTCAAGGTCCGTTGGGCTTCCTCAGAGAGGAAGTCCTCGGCCAATAGATCGACGAGGGCGGCGTAGAGCAGGAGTCCAGATGATCTAATTGGTCATTAGCATCTGTAAATGTGAATGATAGGAAAACAAAACTGGTAACTCACATGGCATTGAAGACACCGACGATAATCAAGCCAAAGGCGCTGTTGGGATCATACGAGTTCCTTGCCAAGAGACCAATAGCCTGTCCAATGGGGGCGGTAGCTCCGAAAGCAACCACCAGGACCCAAGGGCGGATGCTGCCCTTCTGATACGGGACAGCAGCGATACGAGAGCCGAGACCAAGACCTTCGAACATTTGGTGAAACAGGATGGCAACGAGCAGAATAATGAAGCCCTCGATGGTGATGCTGACCGTCATGCCTACAAAGACGGAGTGAAACAAAATACCACCCTCGAGGAGGGTAATATTCATCGACATCTTCTTGAATACGAGCGGATCAACCGGCAGGCCCGTCTCGACGTCAATGTACGGAGAGTCAATCAGCGGTGGTGGCTGGCCCATGGGCTGGCGTTTGTCGGCCGTCATGGCGGGCAGTGATGGGTTGCTCGACTTGATCAGGTTCAACAACTCAAGTCGCTGGCGAACATACTGCTCGTAAAAGACAACAAACCAAGGCGGCATCTCCGACTGAATGTCAATTTCGCTGACATCGACCGATGGATTCTCGCGCTTGGCCCTGATCTTTTCGTCATACATCAACTTGGCCACCTTTTTCTCGTACTCGACTTCCTCAGCCTCAAACTCGTCGTCGCTCGAGTATCGCGGGGGACGCTGGGGCGGAGCGTTGATGTTCATTTGTGCGGCGGTATGAGCAACGCCGCCAACATGCTGATGTCCTCCTGCAGGATGGCTTTCAAAGCCCATCGGACCACCATGTGTGTGACCTCCCATCTTGGCATTGAGCCACATCTCGACGACGAAAAGACAAAACATGGACCCCATCATGATAACACCAGGCATTGCCGGGTATTGTTTGGTGAAAAGATCAGGTAGGCAGGGGTCCATCAAGTTTCCAAAGGCTGTTGGGAGCAACTTTCTGCACGTTAGCTTTACACCCTCAGTGTCAAGGGATTGGCACTCCTCACATGAACAAAGGCTGTCGCAATCAGCACACCAGTGCCGAAGTGCTTGCACAAGAAGAACACCTTGGTAGGAACTTTGATCCACTTGACCTTCTTCGCCAAGACGGGGAAGCCAGCGCCAAAAATGGAAAAGATTAAGACCAAGACTGGCAGGTTTTGTCAGCACACTCTTTAACACACCTCGGATAGAACATTTCCTTGCAAACTTACATAAACCCAAGACGTGAATACCAAGATCATATTCGCCGACTTCCTCGCCACTCCCACAGAGAGGCTTTCCTCCATCGTCAATGGGGCTCGTGCGAGCCACCAGTGATACCGGGGTTGAGGTGTCGAAATCCATTGAGGGCCGGATCGGTATTTTTTTTTAAACGATGAAAAGGAGGCGCAGGCTCGCTGCTTTCAACCCTCGTGTATTTCTGCTCCAAGCCTCTCGCCCGGAGAGTATGGAGAAAATAAAGATTGACAGTAGGAACCGCCCGGCGGTTCCTAATCTGAAAGAAAAAGAAAAAGAGAAAAAAAGAGAAAAAAAGGACAAATGGGCGTCAATCCCACCGCCAGAGCAGAAAAGTGAAAAGGGGGAAAGGGATTAGATGACAAGGTCAAAACAAAGCCAAGAATTAAGAGTTTAATAGAAGAAAATTAGTCCTCCAGAGGATAAAGAGAGCAGAATCACTCCACAGCCAAGAGCCAAGACACCGAGTAATCTTGCCTGTCAGTGGCAAGCCGTATGTCTTTCAATACGCATGATGCCATGGCGAGGATCGATGGCATCGATGGGCAAAGGTTCACGGCGAGTCGTGATCTGGGGAAGGCAACAGGGCCATCCTGTGCGCCGAGGATGATCGATCATGGAGCTGGTTCGCCAAGACTCTTAATGGACGTGTTGCTAGTGTCATGGACCAACAACTGTATGAAGCCGCCATCTCCCTGTTTCTTCCACCGGCAGATACCTTGCCGTGAGCTAGGAGCTCGACAGTATTGCCGTATAGTTTTGCTGCCATCTTGGCAGTTTGATTCTACCAGCTTGGGAGCATGATCTGGCGAGAACCTCATCAGCCCTCAACCATCAACTTTCCATCCGCGGAGCCCCGGCAGTCGGCAGCTCAAGCCCAGTAGAGTCTTGACCCGTCCACTAATAGCTCCATGATAATAGGTCGAGTGTGTCTTGGCAGAAACTCAAACTCGACGCATTGCCCCCACATTGACCTCTGAGAAACCACAGGGAGTCCACGGCCCGCCAGGCATTCCAGACTCGGAACCCTGGATTCTTGGCAGTTGCTTCTTTCGTCGAGTGGCAAGTCTCCGAGTCCCGTGATCGTCACCATGGATGCTTCTTCTCGGAGGTTAAAAAAATCAAGGCAAGAAGTGCAAACAATGGGCGAATTTGTCAAGAGTGAAACAGATCCACCATTCTGGAGCGGGCGGCGCACCGGGGTGTGCTGACAAGTGCCGCTCGGGGATTTTGTTCCTGCTCGGCGGGTGGCGTCTTGATCAGACCATTCTGGGGAACCTCATCGTCGTCGTGTAATAGGTATTCCCGCGTCTCCAAAGTAAGTTTATGGTGGTTTATAGTATAACCATAAACACCAATATCGATTCTCTGCGCCCCTGCTTTTCAGATTCGCTCCTGCAGTATTGTGGCCAAGGAAAGGTGTAAAGCTGCATAGATCTCTATTCGTCAAAGGTTACCCCAGGGTCGCATCGCAGATGTCCGGCTAGGGTTGCCATTTCTGTGGATATGTCGAGGCAGGGGTCCCTCGTCTTTCTGGGTCGCTCAGACTCTTGGCGCGCGTTTGACATGACGACCCCCCAATGTTCGAGGGGAAAGCTCAACGCAGATAAACTGTTCGGACTTCAGGGTGCTGTAAAACAAGAGCCGGCTTGGCCAATCACTGTGGAACCGTTGGGGCCTTGGTTGAACGTGGATCCTGCAAGATGGTGCAGCACAGAATGTTCGCGGCTCTTCGCCTCCCGCCTCGTCGAAACATAGGTCCACAGGCGGTCAATGACGGAGGGCGTTCTGGTTGCAGACGCTCTGATCCCCCCCTTGCCTTGGTCATGAGCAAGTCCGCCATGCATAGAATGTTCCCTGACGGACTCGATGAGCCCAGTGATGGAACTGTTGCTCGGGACTCGGCACTGTCCCAGAGCCAACCTCGCGCAGGTGCCGACGAGGTACATGAAGCTAGGTCACAAAATTGAACAGGCAAGATCCACTTCTACCAACCGCTGCCGCTTCCTCTACCGACTTTGCATGGGTGTATTCTGCCTTCCGAGGGGTTGGGGGTTGCGTAGGCGGGAGAGATGTGCATCTGAGAGGGCCAGGAGCTTTGGTAGTGCATGGCAGTGTTGGTCTTGAGGTCCGTGGTAAATGCAGAATGTGCGATGGATGCTTCCCCTTCTTGTCGCCACTGTAGGTAGAGCAAGTCGATGCGACACGATGTGGTGGCACTAGGTAAACGAGGCCTTTGGCCTTGCCCCGGACTTAGTTAAGAGACCAGTATAATAATATTGGTGTTCGCTGGGTTTGGATCACCCGACAATTCCTGCACGTAGACTTCTCAGCCTGCTGTGATTGCTACCATTCTGTTTGCATAAGGATCCGATCATTAACTTGATGGCTACTCACAGTTCCTCAGACACTGGTCTGTCAGCAGGTATGTATACACCCGCGGTTAGCTCTTGGCGGCTGGGCTTCCTCCACTCGGATGTCGGAAGCGTTTTGTCTACTTCTATCATTTCGATAACTCAAGACTAGAGAGACTTTGGCTGTTTGACTGACACAGACGAGTAGACAGTGTTGCTCATGATGTCCCAGTCGTGCCGGCCGCGACGGGAGTAGCACAACACAGCAACGTCGAACCCACAACCAGCAACAAGGAGAGCACCGTGCCATCCATACCAGCCCGGCAAACCACAACATCTTCAGCAGTCGAGGTAGAAGACCCCTTGAATATTGGACGCCATCGACGAGAGAATATTAGCAAGAAGCAACTGAAGATCGAACATCCCGAGGGCAACAGGCGAAAACTCAAGAAATACTATACCCGCCAGAATGAGCTCATCGACAAGTTCCTCGGGGCCGGGGACGAAGAGCACAATGCTATCGCAGAAGATGCCAAATATCAGCCCAAGATCAAGTTCGCCGTCAACATGTCTTTTGTCGTCAACTTCTTCTTGTTCATCATTCAGATGTACGCTGCCATCTCTACTGGATCTCTGTCGGTTTGTTATCCTCCTGCGGCAATTGAATTCGTACCGAGTCGCTGCTAACTCACCGTTTAGCTCTTTGCTACCGCAGCCGATGCATTTGTTAGTAATCCGCGAAGAGGGACAAAAAGAAAAGATATTGACTTTTCGTATAGATGGACCTGGTGTCATCCTTTGTGATGCTCGTTACATCACGTCTTGCCGCCAGGCCCAGTGTATACAAGTACCCTGTTGTGAGTGCCTCCGAAGTACCATTGAAACCGTAAGAAAATGCTCATGTGGTTTAGGGCCGTACTCGAATCGAGACATTGGGGATCATCCTTTTCTGTGCACTGATGACAACTGTCGCCATCCAACTTTTAGTCAGTGGGCAATCGATCATGGCAAGATGAAGCCATACTGACTGGGTGTGCAGATCGAGTCGGCTAGAACCATCGGGAATGGCGAGAACCACGACGCAAAAGAACTCCACATCATACCACTGGTATTTGTTGGTATTGCCAGTGAGTAGAAAGCCCCCGAGCATTTGACATTTGATCGTGCCGCTGACGCTTTTTAGTCTTCGCCAAGACTACCATGATGATTTACTGCCTTTTCTACCGCAGATTCCCAGCAGTCCAAATTTTTTTCATCGACCACCGTAATGACATTGTCGTTAATATTTTTGGTTTGATTATGTCGATTGTGGGAGACCGGTTCGTTTGGTACCTTGACCCAATCGGAGCTATCCTCATCGCGCTTCTGATTCTGTTCTCTTGGGTTACCAACGCCTTCGAGCACGTCTGGTTGTTGGTTGGCAAAGCGGCCCCGAGAGAGTTCATTTCCAAGCTCATATACATGGCCATGACACACGATGATAGGATTGATAAGGTGGACACGGTAGGCGCATTTTGATATAAGCCCTCACTCCCGAAGGTCCGATCTAACCAGAGCAATAGTGTCGAGCATATCATGCCGGACAAAACTTTTATGTTGAAATCGATGTTGTCATGAACGAGGAACTACCCCTAAGAATAACGCACGATATCGGCCAAGAGCTCCAGAGAAAGCTTGAAGGACTTCCCGAGGTAGAGAGAGCGTTTGTGCATATCGACTACGAGCACGCCCACGACCCCCATGAAGAACATAAGCCGCTGTACGAGAGAAAGCAAGCGAAGGCCGGGAGAAGCATCAAAGACATACTGCTGTTCCGGAAGCCGGCGATGGCTAGTGCCATGGCCAACGTTGAGCAGTCTGCGGCGACGTGATTTCCACTGACACCACTAGAAAGGGGTTTGATGTGGCATTTGGGGATACTGGCAGGATTGGGTATTTGGTACATACCCGCGAGGGTTGAGGATGGTCGAGGCTGGCTGGACTGGTCACCCAAAAGGGAACACTTGCCATGTAACCAACACGGTGATAAGAAAGACATTGAAGGTAAAATATAGTGTCTATTATTATTTCCCTCGCCATCGAGGCCGGGCTCACAATTGCGTGGAAGGTGAATGTACGGATATCCATGTTTGTTGAGACGTAGCGACTGCCTAGCAGCGCTAGAGGTTAAGGAATATGGATGCTTGGCGGGTTGTCTTGATGAGTAACAGGCTAAACTCAGAAAGAAAACAAGATACAAACCCATTCGTCATCTTTTCTCGGAATTATGTATTTCGTACTTGATTGCTGGAGGGAAACGTTCGTGATCGTTGTTCGAAGTCGAGGTTTGAGGTTTGTGAACTTTGGTGCCACCGCTGTTCAGAGCCCCTCAAGCCCCTGTTGAAATGTGGGGCTCGGGGAGGGAGTCAGCAAGGTGAACCTTCAATCAAGCGCGACGTAATTACGCGACATGGTCCGGGCTTCCCATGGAGAAAGGTGGGCTGACTTTTTGGCGAACAGACCAGAGAAAATGTCAAGGAAAGGAGTCGAATAGTTCCGGAACTCTGGCGTCCATTGACTGCGCCCATCCCTCGCGATGGCCTTTTTCCAACTTGGGCTACGTAGGGCCGCTACGCAGCTCTCGAGATCATCACTTCTTTGTGGCCAATTCCTCCGACAGCAGACTATTGCACCACCAGCATCGTCCAAGATTGCCAAGCTCGTGAGAGCCACCCGAAGCTATGCCACCACTGTCAAGCCGCAATCCCCCGTGGCCGAACTAAGCGGCAAAATCATGGCCGCGAGCGCCTCAAAAGCTGCTCAAGATACCGCTCAAACCTCGGGCTCGTCCAAGTCCTCCTCATTTCCCGAAACAAGCGATAAAGCGGTTGGCTATTGGCTGCTCGCCAGCGCCGCCAGCGTCTTTGGCATCGTGGTGTTCGGCGGCCTGACGCGGTTGACCGAGTCAGGGTACGTGGCACCGATGGCGCGGCTACAAAGATGATAGGGAACTAAATGGCCGTTACAGACTGAGTATTACGGAATGGAAGCCCGTCACAGGCTCGCTGCCACCCCTGAACAAGGAACAATGGGAGTCCGAGTTCGAGAAATACCGCGCCTCTCCCGAGTTCAAGCTCATCAACCCGCACATGAACCTGTCCGAGTTCAAGAAGATCTACTTCATGGAATGGACCCATCGCCTGTGGGGTCGCTTCATTGGTCTCTCTTTCGTGCTGCCTACCGTCTACTTCATTGCGCGCCGCCGGGTCACTCCCCGAATGGCTGGAACACTTGTCGGCATTTCTGGACTCATCGGGTTTCAGGGCTTCATCGGGTGGTGGATGGTCAAGTCTGGACTGAAGGACGATCTCTTCGCCCCCGGCTCCCACCCCCGTGTCAGCCAGTACCGCCTGACGACACATCTTGCTGCTGCTTTTGTTTGTTACTCCTGGATGCTCCTGGCTGGCCTCAGTGTTCTTCGTACGCACAGGGCGCTCCGTGACCCTCAGGCCGCGGCCAAGGCGTTCAAGGCCCTGCAGTCACCCACTCTCAGAGTCCTCCGAGGCTCTATCATGGGTCTCACTGCCCTTATCTTCACCACCGTGCTCTCCGGCGCCCTAGTCGCAGGCCTCGACGCCGGACTCATCTACAACGATATTTTCAAGATGGGCAACGGTGTCGTTCCGCCCTCGTCAGAGCTATGGAACAAATTCTACTGCCGCAAAGAGGATGGCTCGGATCTGTGGTGGCGCAACATGCTGGAGAACCCCTCTCTCGTCCAGCTTGACCACCGCATCTTGGCCATGACCACCTTCACCGCCGTGATGGCCTTATTCTTCTACAGTCGGACGGCTCGGTTGAAGGCCACCCTGCCCAAGGACGTGCGAAAGGGTATCAACGGCTTAGTTCATCTCGTCACATTGCAGGTCGCGCTTGGCATCAGCACTCTCATATACATTGTTCCAGTCCCCCTGGCCGCCGCCCACCAAGCCGGCGCTCTCGCCCTCCTGACGGGTGTTTTGGTCGCCGGCCAACGCTTGCGTATACCGAGCAGTACCATGGCCTTGGTGAAGAGGAGACTTCAAGTGGACAAGGTTGTCAAACAAGGTATCAACCATTTGTAAAGACATATCCCTGTAAGAATATTCTGGTGTGTGACGATACCCCTCTGGATGTCAATACTGTAAATAAATAATTCATATATAGTACCAATTCAACTCGGTTTCTAAACGCACTTACTATCAACTCACGGATCACCTTGGAGGCGCTTTTCAAAGTTTTAATATCGTAAAGGAAATGGAAAGGGGCTCCATCTTGAAAGTTTTCTCTCACTCTTAGTTCATGTGCCTATCGACTCTTTCTCAACGAACTCGTATTACGAGCCTCAGGTTTCACTACGTCTCCAGAAAATCCGCAGGTACATTTTACAACACCTTCGGGCTCCGGGATATTATATGAATGTTACTGCGCGCCGCCGCCGCCCATGTGTCCTGCCTGCCTCTGCTTGCGAAAGAGAGAAAAAGAGGAGAAGATCAGCAATGCCGTGTGACTTGAGCCACAGAATTTGGAGGACCGGGTACCACTGCCGTTCATTTTATATTTACTTCACTCTATGTTGAATGAACAAGTTTCACATTGATGGTTTTGGAAGAGACGTGCGAACCCCTCTCGGGATGTCACTAATGGGCATTGGAAGAGAATGGGAAATTGGCTTTTTCCCGATTCTAGATTGAATGGGATGTAGTAGTTGGGGTTGCACGACTTGTATTCGCCATTACAAGGTACCTAGTCAGCTACCCTTACTACCTTTTTATCATTGTTCTCACGAAGATGTGAGATTTGAGTTAGAGGTGTCCGAGTTTGCGGCGCACCCGGATCTTGAGGTTTTAGGCATTTATTGCGTTATGAATGCCCGTCTCAAGTGAAAGCCAAGTACATACATACCTCAAGACAATCATAGTATAGAAATACGAATATTAAGTCTGTTCCTCATGTTTGACGAGAGCTCTAGGCCTGCGTGGTTGTCCGTGGCGTTTAATTAATTAGCCATTGGAAGGCAGAAGGAGCTTCATCCATGACGGGCATCCATTCTCTTGCATGTGGAAATTGTAAATAAGGCAATGAATTTTTGTACGACTCTCATCAGGTGATACTTACAGGATGGTAACACCCGAACGACATTTATGTCACACATACCTTAATTCATTCACGTTGGAGGCTGAAGTTCTTCAGTGCTTGGCCGGGTGCCCACAGGCTGACAAGAACCCCTCAAGCCCCTCACTGGTAGGTCGCGACCCAGCGGAACGGCACTCATGGTATCCCTGTTATTCAACGAGCTCCATGCGGGGAACCCCGGAAGCCAATCCCGAAGGGGTCTCAATTGAACCCTTAAAGGGTGGACTCGGTGTCACCCTCGCCAAAAGCTGTTGAGGGTACATACAGAAGTTAGGGTCTAGCCTCGTAAGTTTAACCAAGTTCCATCACAACCGCCTTCTGATTATTTTTCAATGCCATTGTCGTTTCGACATTGCCTTGATGTTACTCACTTTCAATTCTTAAGGTTGTTGTAAGACAGTAAATAATAATTAGCCCTCAATGCCTCTGCAGCCCAGGAATGTGTACACATTCGGGAGGTCGCATGAGCTTCAGACGAGTAAGTCCATCTCAACAATGAACAGGATGGGGGTTTACTACGCTTGACCCCTCCCTTTCACTCCACCTCTTCAGTGCTTCGGGAACTTTCATAACCACGTGAATACCTAGGAGGCAAAGCGGCAACGCACACACGGTGGTTACACAGTGGAAGAACCTTGCGCGGCAGGAGGCCGCAATGGCATAACCAATTTTCGCAACTTCTCTCGTACGTATACCAAAACGGATAGATGCGGCACTCTTCCACGTCGTGCGCACAATGTACGCGGGGAGCACAGCATTATCATTTGACTGGACACCGGTATTCATCTCAACGTATATTTCGTATGAACCCTTTATGGGAGCCTCAAAGTCACTCGCCACAATGAGACGACTTTTTGTCCGAGACTCGACGGTCTGGCATCAAGATTTATGGGGCTTGGTCCCTGGACAAGCCAAGCTGGAATAAAGTCACATGTGCCACGACTGAAGTATCTCCTCGGATTTATGGACACCACACAAGGCGAACCTCTTCAAGCGCCGAGCGTGAGCTACGTAACTACCTAATTATCCGAGTTCTAGATTCGGTTCCTTGAAGGGGGGACAGACAATGGGTACACGAGTTCGAGACAGACAAACAGAATACCTTGCGGCCTCCATTTCCCACCACCAGCCCCGCTAAATGTCATACGTAGCACGCACCCATTCACCAACGGGTCATTGGAATATAGATTGATAAACAAGGTAGGTATATATAGGGAGGTAGGTAGGTGCAGGTAGGAAGCCGAGACCTCACTTAACCTTTTTCATTTTTCGTACATTTCTTTTTGTCTGACGACTATCAGGAGTTTTTCCCAGTTGTTCCGTCTTTGGCCATGCCGAGGCCGCCCTTTTCCTGCAAGTTGACATGCAAGAACAAACAGGGTACTGCATCCCAGCCAATGCCTGCCTGCCTACCATAGGTCTTTCCCACCTTATCTCGGGGGAAATGTTCCAAAGAAAAGCTGTTTGTCTTTTAAATACCTATTGGCTGCGTCATCGAACGGATTATTGGGTTTAAGGTAACCAGTAGACGGAGGGGGGGGGGGTCATACTCAACGAGCATTTGCATTTGCACTTGGAAGAAAAGGGACAAGGCAAATGGATGGGGGGGGGGGGGGGGGGGGGGGGGGGGGGGGGGGGGGGGGGGGGGGGGGGGGGGGGGGGGGGGGGGGGGGGGGGGGGGGGGGGGGGGGGGGGGGGGGGGGGGGGGGGGGGGGGGGGGGGGGGG
>JAPDFK010000487.1:0-26709 GCA_027569635.1 Lasiosphaeriaceae sp. G1095 | reverse complement strand
CCCCCCCCCCCCCCCCCCCCCCCCCCCCCCCCCCCCCCCCCCCCCCCCCCCCCCCCCCCCCCCCCCCCCCCCCCTTTTCACCCCATAAGCCGCAAACCGCGTTTTAAAAATTGTAATGGTTTTATGCCGTTTGCTTTTCCGATATCCCCATTTTTACACTTTGTTTTTTTTTTTGGCTTACCCCCCCCCCCCCCCCCCCCCATTTCGGTATACCTTTGGTTGAGAGATTAGATCTTTTATTGTGATGGTTAACATGTAAGTAGGTGTAAAGGGGGGCTTGTACTTTTCAAGGGCACCGAGAGGTACTGCACAACGCTGTAGAGCAAGTAAATCGTAGACATAATTCTTTTATTTCATAGGTGGTTACGCAGGATGGCAAGTATTGCGAGGTTGGCCAGCGCCCGTGGCCGGTTTTAAGACTGTTCCACGTATTGTGGCGTCCATTGTACTACCAGACGAGACGCCAACATGGCGCAGGCAATTCTGGCAATCGAATCGCCATCGACACCCTAGCGAAGGAGTATATTGACAATCAATATTGAGTGGGGAAAGGAGATATCCGCCAGCCAGTCTCGGACTTACACTCTGATTTTGTTAATTCGTGACTTGCTGAGGTCCCATCTTTCTTTGATCCGGAACGGATTTACATGACCCACTGGCAGCTGATGCAGGCAGGGATGGCTCAGGGGCACAGCCACGCCCGCAGCAAGTTGCCACAGGGGTTAGCCATCTGACCGCTGACGAGGTTCAGTTTCCCAGAAAAGGCAACCTCGAGAAAGCAATACCTGTTTGAAAAACTGGGGGATGTGTTCAGCTGTTAGTTGAACTTTCTTCCAATCATCCACGCTGCACGAAATAATTTCAAGTCGTCGTCTTCCAAAAGCAGTGATAGCTTGTCGTGAGAATTAGGTTTCGTGTTAGCAGCCTTGGCAGCACTGTGTGGACAAGCGCCAACCTTCGGATCCCCTGCATATGACCCCTATCAGAAGACCCCCGCCACCCCGCCACCCCGCCACGCCAAGCCAACCGCGGGCGCCCAGATGACTGCGTCAGCAGCTCAACCAAAAGCTTCTCGCTTTTCCCAACCTGCAATTTACAAACTTCCTCCCTACACCACCTCTAGCTTGGCCTTTTCATTTCCCCAATAACAACCAGTTCTCTGCGCTAGACTCTTCAGCAACGCCAAAAACGACCCATCGTCACTTACTTCTCCTGCCGACGACGCAGACGACCCAAGACCAACCAGGAACAAAATGTCAGCCCAGGATTACTACAGCGGCCAGCCGGGCCAGCACCAGTATCCTGGACAAAACCAGTACCCGGGGCAAAACCAGTATCCTCCTGCCCAAAGCCCATACCCGCCAGTGGCTCAGAGCCCCTACTCCCCGGCCCCGAGCCCGTACTCGACCCAGCCGCAGAACCCGTACCCTCCCCAGCCGGAGTACGCGCCGGGCCCAGCAAGCCCGCAGCCGCCCGCCTACCAACAGCACTCACCCTCGTACGCTCCTCAGCAACCGTACTCTCCTTACCCGCCACAGCCGAACTACGCCAACCAGCAGCATCTCCAGCCCTACGGCGCACCTCCACGACCTGGCTCCGCACACTCAGACAACGGCGCATACCCCACCCCCGCTCCCTACGACCGCCCGCACTCCGCTCAGTCAGGGGCGGCTAGCGCATACCCCGGCCAGCCCACGTACGCCAGTCCCGCGCCCCAGCAGCAACAGCAGGAATACCGAGACGCCTCTGGCGCCACGAGCCCGTATCCCGGCCAGCACCCGCAGCAACAGGCAGGTGTCCCTGGCCCTGACAGCCCCAACGGCGAGAAGGGCTTCCTCTCCACCGTGGCGGGCGGAGGTGCGGGTGCTTTCCTCGGCAGCAAGATGGGCCACGGCGGCACGATGAGCAAGATCATGGGCGGCGCTGCGGGCGCGCTGGCGGCGAATTTCATCGAGCACAAGCTGAAGGACAAGAAGCATGGCAGCAGTGGTGGCCACGGTGGCAGCAGCCAGCATGGATATGGCAGTCCTGGCATGGGCGGTGCGCTTGGCGGTGCTGGTGTGGGTGGACTGCTGGGTGGGCTGATTGGGGGGAATAAACCCAGCCATGCTGGTGGCGGCGGCGGATATCCCCAGCAGCAAAGTTATGGTGGGCATGGGCATGGACATGGGCACGGCCACGGCCACCATGGACATCATGGCCACGGTCATCACCATTAAGGATCATTTCTTCGGTCAGGGACTCGGGGTTGGTGATTTACGCGGACAGGCAGCGTTTTGTATTTCGGGAGCCTTTTTTGCAGTCTTTTTTTATTGTATTTTTTAGTCAATCGTCTGGAGGGATGATTGATCTGGGATCTGATAGCAGGTACTTAGAACGTGGTCATTGTCACGTGGGAGATAGCGTCTTTGACTAAATCAGAATCATCTTTCACGCAGTATTCTAGTTGACCATTCATCTTTGAGAACATCAGAGTCCTTGCTCCTCCTTTTGTTGGTGCAATGCAAGGCTGAATCGTCTTAATAACCATATTAAGCATGTCGAATTGAACAAGGGCGACATGAGTTCTGTCGGGCTGCTTGCAATCTCAGCACGAGTATTATGTACGGTTGGGTAACTGTAATAAAAAGTCGCCACCCGTACCTTGCAATGAGGTTTGGGGTTACAAGTAATACTTTAAAATATTGTAACCATAAAAAAAAAGGAATTGAAAAGGCGAAGATAACCGACGGTGCCTGGACTCGAACTAGGATTGTTAATGTTCCCCTAGAGCAGCCGTGTACTAACTCTGTGCTGCATGCCAACCTACAAATGAGTCGACTTTTTCTGACTGCGTTTGATGACCGTTGCACCACACCGCGATTTTTGATCATTTTTGGTAATAACACACCACTTGCAAACTGCTTATAAACTCGCACCGACGCAGGACCATAGGTAGGTATCAGGTGCTTCCAACTCCACACCCCACTTATCGTGCCCCTTAACCCCCACCTGTTAATTGAACCCACCCAAGAAGACTTCAGATAAAGGATTACCTATGTGCGCCAGTGAGGCAGCTTGTAGGCGCCGCACAGGATTTCCCGCTTCAAAGGTGATGTTTCCTGCATCTCACGATCGTACACACAGATATGGATTACCAATGGATATGAAAGGCTCTTCACTGGCGCTTAGTTGCGAAAGCACATACCCGGTAATGTTCAATGCCAAGCTACTTACCAAGAGAATCTTCACCGTAGGTATGGGCCTCGCGGGCGATAAAGGGAAAATTAGTGGGGTTAGTAAGTAAAGGAGCGTCGAAGCATTAAGATGTTTTAATGTTGTTAGGTGTGGATGTTGTTTTCCTACTTAAGTCCTAATCCCGACTAATAGTGCGCAAAAAAAGCTAGCTGTTGCTCGTTAGAATTTACATATTTTACAATGGAGCAGATTGTAAAGAATTCGAATAAGAGAAAAAAAGAAATGAAGGACAAAGTAGTAAAGAGTGATTGAAGATAGCCGACGGTGCCTGGACTCGAACCAGGATCGTAGACTTCCCCCAGCTCAATCGTGTACTGAACCCGCGCTTGCACGCCGACCCATGAGATTGATTTTTCACAAGTACGTATGATGACCATTGCGCCACACCACAGTTTCTCTTCATTTGTTAGGTAATAGAAGATTACCTCAAACTATTTATCAACACCCCACATCTACGAAAGCCCGTAACAGCCAGGTGCCACGCAGTTGCTGCCGATTTCGCAGCTGTAAACCCCTTTTCTTTTTAGAGCTCTCCTTAATTAACCACCCTACCTACCTAAGCATTGACTAAGGACAAGTACAGAATCTAAAGTTTGCCGCTAGAACTACACGACCGTCATCCAATTTCCCCACCGATTGGTGCAGACTCCCCAGACTAAACGATCAATCTGCACGGGCAGCTAAGATCTCAATTATCGCACACGTACACACATGTAATTATTAGAATTGGAGCCGTTCAAATACCCCCTATAATGGGCACAGGATCCCAAACGAAGGGTTTGCGCTATACACAGTGAGGACATAACACCAGAACCCACTCGTGCATCGAGGGCATGAGAAAATAGGGGCTTCCTTGCGGTAGGAACCCAATTTGGCAGCACAATACCCTGGAATAGTTGCTGTGAGCGGGAAATATTAATGCAGCAAAGGTTGCGCTTTGCTCATGGTGGCCGCAGTCTTTGTACCGCAGCAAGAACCTCGGCTGCACTGGCTTGGTACTTTTCGCTTGGCAAACTGTTGTGGTGTGGTGGTTACCTGCCCACCAGATCCTTGATATACCACCCAACTGCTTTGCTCCAGAGCCAGGAACCGGGCTGTGCTTTCGGACTACTAATCAGGGGTTTATTATACGTACTTTGGTTGGTGATAAACCGACTCGATTGCCTGGTTCCTCGTAGTGCCACATGACCCAACTGACGAGTCCAGGAACTTTTGACGACGTGGGAAGAGGAAGGAAATAAAAGGCAATATAGGCCCCATCTATGAGAAGCCTTGGGAGACTGGCTGTTCCGAGGTCTAGCGCCTAGGGCTGCACTCAACATCACCATCCAGAACAAAGGCGAATCTTGCAACTTCGGCATCGTTTAGCCCCACTCGCTTTATTCCCATATGCCTCGGGGTACAGGACACACCTGATCACGCGGTTTTGGCTTTTTGAAGCTGATAGGAGTCGTTGCATGTACCAGCCAGGGATTCCAAGGGTAGACTCGAGGGTAGATTCGGACGCCAGTATATGTGACGACTGGAGCCAATTACAGACTCCTCTTGCATCTTGTGAAGCTCTATGCTTAATATTCAAGTGACAATGTAGCATTGATCCATCCAAAACGATTCAGTCATGGCTAGTCATTGTGCTCTCCTGTTGTCTATCTCAATCCCAAAAGTAGATGCTTAAGTAAAGCCTTGTTGTCGTGTAGTGAAAGCTGCAGACCAGTTGAGCCATCAGGCCCGTGAGGGACGCAAGGTACTTCCTGGCTGCTCCCTTCCTAATGCGTGTGACGTAGCGGCCTTCCCAATGGGCCAATGACAACCCACCAAAGTTCCCAAACCTCCAGAAGTGAATGTTGCGACCTTCCGGATCATAGTCCACGAGGGCCCACGACGCACATGCCCCACAATCTGTGAATGGCTTCGTTTTTGGAGGAGCCTCCACGACTATAAAATGCCCCATTATGCACCGCCCACAAACTTTTTCCCTACTCCCATTTCCAAAAACCCACCACCTCTCTTTGCTTCCCAACTCAACCGCCACTCTACTCCCTCGTCATCGACGTTCATTCTTGACTCTCCCTCTCACATAACTTCCACATCCCCGAGACTCGTTTGTCTTCAAACTGGTATCCGCGATGGGCACTCCCACGTTTGTGCCTTCTGGCGCAACGCCTACCAAGAATCAACTCGTCGCGGTCAAAGGCGCTCGCAATAACGGAGATCAAACCGCCAAGCATCATCCGGCCCAGGGCCCCAAGGACAACGTTGATGGCTCAATGCTCGTCGCCGCCACAGGCCCTGGCAACAGCCTCACAATCTCCGCCGACCAAGATATCGCCAAAATGAATGCGCAAGTTGGTATCTCGCTTGTAAAATGACCTTCGATCTCGTCCTACTCCGTCGACTCACGAGGAGCCGTCGAAGCCCTCGGTTGATCTGCCCAACGAGGGTCCTTCAGCCGGCACTTCGCCAATCACCGGCAAGTCGAGCTTCAAGGATCCTCTCCCCATTCAATCTCCCTTCGCTCCGTCGGCGACGCCGAGTTCTACATACTTCCCCACGGCCCAGGCTACTATTCATCCCACTCCTCTCTACGGCTTCGGCAAACCCATTCTTTATCCCAATCCCACCGTCTATTATAAGTCCCACCAGAGGCCCGCCCCTTCACTGGCAGGAACGATTACCGATTGGCCCGTTATATCGTCGGGGGATATCCGACTTGCGTCTGGTTAGAATGGACGCATCTGGAACATCTTTGGAGCGGGCATTCATGACACGCACCCGTGCAGCGCCGCTTTAACAACCCCGGCCACCGCGCCCACGCCATTTATGACAATTGTGATTGTGTCATCTTCCCCATGCATTATCATGATTCCTCCTCAGGGAGGCATCCTGGGAACGTCGACCAAGCCGGGCTTCATCACGTTCGATGCGCCGCGTCAACAAGCCGTAATTGAACACTTTCCGACGAGGGAAGGCCGGCTTGACTTTTCCATCTCGCGATCTTGGTCTGGAATGGCAGCCGGTCCCAGCTATGGCAGCCCTTGGGGGGTATTGAAGAAGGGTGCCTATCCCTTCGTCCCAGGACCCCAGGCCACACCCGGCAGCTTGACCATTTACCCCCGCAGGAGCTGAAAATGGACCGCCCATTTACAACCCCGAGCTCTATCGGTATGTGTTTTCTTGGTCTCCATTCATTGCATTCCCGGCCATGAGCTAACCCGTCTTTTCCCCCCTTGTCACCAGATCCTTCGACGTTTCCCATCCTCCTGCGCCTGGCATTTTTGGGACAGATTTGTGACGCCAATGAGCATGAAACGAACGGGTCAGGTGAGGAGTAGGACTCCAAGTCCCGCTCTCAGGAGCCGGTATGTTTATTTCTAGCCTTAACCTCTCCTTGTTGCTGACAAAATTGAAAGGACAAGAAGAGGCTGATCTACTATCCACCAACATTATAAGCCGATTATATTCATTCGGCATTATCAGACCTCAAGCAGTAATTCTTGTACAGCATACCATCATCGATCTCCGCTCTTGCACGAAACAGAAAAAACGAAACAACAAAAGAACAAAAAATAAAAAGAGATCGTCACGATTACATACAAGGCTTCATCTTATTTGTGGCACCTGCCAGCCAGCTGTTACATCTGACAACTTCTTTACTACTTGAAATTATAGCTCACAGTTCCTCCCGTCGTAGATGATCCTATAATCACATTGTGCCCCGTAATAGGCCCGCTGAATACCGGTCCTGAAGAACCCGCTCCCGGCCGGGTGTGTTGAACTGCATCGAAAGTATCACGGCTCGCTGCTTCCGAAGTTCTATTAGCATTTGTCCAAGACCTCGGGAGTATGGCTCTTACTCTCGTTCGCGGCGACCTTCAGGGCCTTGTCTGTCTGAATGTAGCGCTCTAGGATAGCCTTAGCTGCCGAAGCGGCCGTGGCGGCGGCAAAATTCTGCCACCCCTTGTGCTTGTGGCAGTCCGCGTAGTCGCACACTCCTTTCACCACCATGCAAGGCACCTCATCCCAGACGCCGGCCCCTTCCATCTCAAAAGCGATGACATTGTCCTTCTTCGCGATTGTGTCCCGGTGTGCTGCCGACTTCACCACCATATCTCCCGATGCAACAGCCCCAACATGGATAGCGGGCTGCTGTTTTGCGATGCTCTCCTCCTGCTCGAACCGCTGCTTCTCATTAAGCCGTTTCCTGGCCACGAGATGTTCTTTGTCGCATCCGAGGTCGGCGCATGACAACACAAGAGCCTCGTCGCAGACGGGATCTAAATCCCCGGTACAATTGCGGCAGATGCAAGCAGCCGAGGTGCGGTGCTTGTGACGATAGTCGGGCTCGAATAGCTTGTCCTGGGCCGTACCGGGGTATTTGTATTTGTCTTTGCGAAGACGCATCTTCTGAGCGGCCTTAACCTGCAGTTGTTCAAGGATGCTCGCAGTCCGTTCTTCTAGTCTTTCCATGCCAAGATCGGTCTTGAATACAGCGAGAAGGCCGCGGATGTCCTTATTCGCTCGGCCTAGGTTGTCTTCGAATGTGTCTTTACGCACAAACTTGTCAGGGTATTGCCTGCCGAAATCGTACTGGACGACGGAGTCGCTGATGATCACATCGCCCAGCAAGACCTCCACGTCCTCAGCCCAGGGGACACCGCCGCAGACTCCCACCAAGAGAGCCAGCTTCAGGGCAGGGTAGCTCGAGCGCATGTTGGCGGCGGCGCTGGCCGCGTTGGCCTTCCCCATGTGAGGCAGGAGGGCCAGGACGACGTCGCATTTGCCCACGCGGCCCGTTGTGTAATGGTTATGGTCTCCTACGGCCCTTCCATACTGATCCCCTTCGTTGTCCCACAACTCGTCGAAGACGAGAGAGGCGGCGTCGTATTCTGTGCCCAAGGCGCAGATGATCGCAACCTGGAAGTCGTCACGGCCGGAGGGTGGAGCAGAAGACATGATAGAATGAAGGTAAGACAACCAGCTTCCCGCTTGAGGGTGTGAGTGAACGGCTGCGACGAACGCTATCCTTTACAAGCGTTGAGACCGAGTCCTGGTGTTCGAGCCACGGTGTTGGGAGAGATCGGGCTGCGACGTGCGGGATATGTGTGTTGGGCATCAGCCGCATCTCGGCCTCCAGGCAGCCGTCTGCCTAGTCTAGCAAGCACGGAAGCATTGCATTGCAGCAACCTGACGATGCACGAAATCATTGTGATTGCCGCCTTGAACGACGCCGATACCTAGAAAACTGAACAGTTTATCCGAGGCCGACCCTACGATGGTCGAGCGCGAAATGGATCCCCCGAGATTTTCGATGCCTACGACAGGCGCTAGGTTCGAGAGCGTGCACGGGCACAACATCCTCGCAGGTCAACAAGTCTTTGGAGGAACTGTGACGAACAATTTCAATGGGGCAGGCAAGCAGCATCCATCACGTATACAATTGTATTGAGCTAATTCTAACGTCCTTAGAACGACCCGAAACACCGCCGCTGCCTTTCGCATCGATCCCCTTCTGCCGCGACCCCAATTTTGTCAACCGTGGTGACATTCTCGATCAGATCAAGCAACGATGCTCCGAGGCGCCCAGTCGCGTAGCCCTCGTGGGCATGGGCGGCATTGGCAAATCGCAGCTAGCCATCGAGTTTGCCTACCGAGTCTCCGAAGGAACGGCCGGTACATGGGTGTTCTGGATCTATGCCGGCACATATGCGCGCGTGGAGGAAGGCTTCAAGACGATTGCGGATGCCGTCAAGCTGCCGGGCCGGGACCAGCCAAAGGCTAACATACCGCAGCTTGTGTACAGCTGGCTCTCCAACGAACGAAACGGACAATGGGTTATAATCTTTGACAGCGCCGACGACGGTGAGGTATTCTACGAAACGAGCGGAGGCTCTCGTGACGGGCGACGGTTGGCGACGTACCTACCACAGAGTCGAAACGGGTCCATCATCATCACAACACGCGACAAAGACCTGGCCATCAGGCTGTGTGGGAACCAAAGCATAATCGAAGTCGGGCCTATGGCGGAGGCGGATGCTCTTACACTCTTGGAGAAGAGAATAGGATCGCTGTCAGATATCGATGTAGCAGCCGATCTCGTGCGGGCGCTCGATCTGGTCCCATTGGCCATCAGCCAGGCGGCGGCCTATATACAGGTGCGGTCGCCGCGGAGCTCGCTCGAGAAGTATCTGGCCGAGTTTCGAGAGAGCGAGCATAAGAGAACCAGGCTTCTGGGGTATGATGCCGGCGATATCCGCCGGGATGGAGGCGCGTCGAACTCAGTCCTGACAACCTGGAATATCTCGTTTGACCATATCCGGTCCAAGAGGCCTTCTGCAGCAGATCTGCTATCGCTGATGAGCTTCTTCGACCGACAAGGCATCCGGAGTCGGTGCTCAAGCTCTCCGGACGGAGAGTGGACGCAGAGCGCGCAAGCGGACTTGACGAAGCTGGAGACTCGGAATCCGATGGCAGCGACGGCGACATGGACGGCGGCTTCGAAGACGACGTGGCGATCCTAAGGGCCTATAGTCTCGTTACAGCGAACGAGGGAAACGACATGTTTGAGATGCATGGGCTTGTGCAGCTATCGACGAGGAAGTGGCTGGAAAGAAGCGGGCAACAGGAGACTTTCAAACAAGAGTATATTGAACGAATGGCCGCGTCATTCCCAACGGGACATTATAGCAACTGGGCGACTTGTCAGAGGCTTTTTGCTCACGTCGAGGTGGCCATCAAGTATCAGCCAGGCGATGGGGGGCTGGAGGAGTGGGCGACTCTTCTATACAATGGAGGATGGTATATATGGTTGCAAGGGAGGTATGAGGTTGCAGAGCGAATGGCACATAAATCAAAGAAAGCTCGCGAGAAGAGGCTGGGAAGAGAGGATTTAGCAACTCTAGCAAGTGCATCATTGTTAGCACTTGTACTTAACGGCAAAGGGCTATATAAAGAGGCCGAGAAGCTGTTTGTACAGGTGATGGAGACTCGCAAGATGAAGCTTGGGCCTGACCATCCCAATACGCTGACGAGTATAGCCAATCTAGCATTAACGTATAGGAACTAGGGCCGGTGGGAGGAGGCCGAGAAGCTGTTTGTGCAGGTAATGGAGACGAGCAAGATGAAGCTTGGGCCTAACCATCCCGATACGCTGACGAGCATGGCCAACCTCGCTTTTACTTGGAGAAATCAAGGTCGACATATGGATGCCTTAGCCTTAATGAGGAGCCATGCCTAGGCTCGGCAGCGAATCCTCGGCCCAAAGCATCCATATACGCTGTCTTCTTTGGCGGCTTTAGATGAATGGAGCTAGAATGTAGTCTTGTACAAAATAGTTTACGGTTTACAGTAATGGTACTTAAAATAATGCTTCATAATTCCCCTATTCCCTAGTAATTTCTTGCTAAACTTTCAAATAGCGTTTATACGTCAGGTCTTTACCCTGCCAACTCCGGTTACACCCCTCTCTAAGCACCCTTCACGCACGCCTGAAAAGCATAGCTAAATAAGCTTTTTTAAACGTAAACTACCCCTTGCCCATATTCCTTATTAATAAACATTCAGCCGTACCTTCCCCTTTCTACACTCTCGCTTTCACCGAACTCTATTACATCTAACAGGGTATGTTTAACAAAGTTGATTACAACCCTATTCCCCCGTCATACCTCTTACTAGCTCAGAAGGCACGAATTTCAGCTAAGGCCGTATTTTCTGTAAGTCTTCCCCACTGTTATAACGCAAAACAAACCTATTAAGAGGGGATTACAAGGGTTTATCATTACCAGTAAAGTGACGTTAATACATTGTCTAGTTGTATAATTCCTTTATATTAATAATCCGCTCTAGCTCTTTAAAAATATCATTCGTTATTCTACTATTTCATAAGTAATACATCTTCTTAAAAATAAGTCAAAGTAGTTGGGTAAACTTAGAAAATAGCTGATTAGTAGTTACTATTAATTAGAAATACAAATAAACTATTAATTTCATAGCAATGATGAAAAGTAAAAGAATGAAAATACAATCTCATTGTATGTAAGGTCCGGAAACGAGCCCTTATAAACTTGGTTTTATTTTTGGCTTTGTACTAACTACAGCCGGGGAAGTACAATAAGGTTCCCCAACTCCGCCGCAGTCGGCATACTAAGAACACCCCCTATACAGGACGTACACCTACCGTACAGGTCAAAGCCACGATAGTACCAGGTCACCCACGAAAAAAGCAATCATCGGCGCCTAGATTAACATGTCATAATTGACTATTATCGGCGAGCTATGTTTGGCGGACCGCCACGCAAGCCAGCCACAAAGGGGGTTGGTCTACTGTTGGCTCGCAAAATAGTCAAACTCGTTTCGGCCTTCGAACCTCACAGTTGAAAACCGCACTGCCAACTGGCACTGATAAGCTACCAGGCACCTAGAGTACCGCCGACGGAATCCGCAAGTGTCAAGCTTAGCGCTTGGCCGGGCAAAAGACACCAGATGGGTACTAAGAATGGACTCTGGATCGTTTCAACGCCTTGAATCTTTTCTCTTTCAACGGTCTAATAAGAGACTGACGCCTTGGGCCACCTACCCAAGACACACCAGCAAGGGTGCAGCCGCTCACGTTCGCGCACAGTTTAGTCAGGCAGGTACTTCTATGCGCTGGACAGATTCAAATGTCAAAAATGACACAAACACAGAACATTCGCAAACTCAAGAACACACTATATTCCGTGGCCTTCTTCTCGCGATATCACATCCCTCAACCATCATGGAGACTACAAATATAACTACCTGCGGGGTGTGGAGCGGAAAGAACGAAAGACGGGAAACTCAAAAGCTCGACACTGTCATCGTGCGCCCGGAGTACTTATCCAAGACGTCAGCGGCGGGCCGAGCCTTCCCTAGATTCTACTGCCACACAGCACCCACTTTTGTCAGCCTGATGGCCGGATGGGACTCTAGGTGCCTTCCTAGTTCGGGTCCACGAGGTTGCTTTGGCCCACACAAAAAACCTTGGAGTTAAATTCCTACCTAGCAGCAGCAACCTACCTCGCATCACCTTCACCTTCAACATCAACTTCGTCCATTTCCTCCTTCAGCATCCCTCTGACTGACGCTCCCCAAAGGTGTCAAGATATTCCATGTTTGCTGTAAACAGTCAAGTTTTTTTTCTTCTTTGATTTTTAGTTTGGACCCCGCAGCTTTTGTTTCTTTTTCTTTTTCTTTTTCTTTTTCTTTTTCTTTTTCTTTTTCTTTTTCTTTTTCTTTTTCTTTTTCTTTTTCTTTTTCTTTTTCTTTTGCGTCCCCCGCCTCAAGATTTTTCTCTCGGCGAGCTCCTTCCTCAGAGTCAGACTGGTAACACGCAGTCACGCAGTGGGGCAACAGTCTAGTGGGGCCACAATAAAGATGCCTATTTCCATTCGAATTTCCTCTTTTCCCTTCCTTCATCCCCGCAAACCTTTCACAGACCTTACTGGTCGCCTTTCTTTTCACTTTCGCTTTTCACCTTCTCTTTTCATCATCTTCTACCATCTTGACCTTCTTGTCGACTGTTAGTGTATTCCTTCGAGTTTATCGACTCTACTCGCTGTCCCTTCCTGCGTCCAACTCTCTGCCCCACGACCCAGCCAGCCTCGCCGCGGTCGGCTACTTTTCAAATCGAACTTTCCTCACCAAGCACATACTTGTGAGCCCACACCCAGCGAGATAATCGCAGGCCCAACGCTGATCGCGACCGTCGCTAACGATTCCTCACTGTAACTTCTTGCGTCGGACAGCCTTGCGCCGGCGATGGTTCATTCAACTCTCGGGAGCGACCAGACCTGTGACCGCGTTTCGGATCACAACAGGTCAATCCTCGCGACTGGCTCCTCAGGCAGGCCTCCAAAGCATTTCGCTGGGTGGATGTATGGGCTCGCCTGGGCACCCCTCAGCCCTCAGCGGCGACCTGCAAAGGAGCCTTGTCCCATTTCTTGGATCGCTGCTAGCGATCTCAGCCTGTCTCGCGCCTGGTGTTACTGCGAGGATGTCTTTGCTTCCCACGGTTCTTGTGGGATGCTAGACTAGCAGGCCAGTGCCAGGCTAGGCAATGGCACCGTGATGGCAGCTTTTTGCTGCCGTCGTCTTACTTGCAGTCGTGGACAAAGGCGGAGTAAGAAAGGTGTTGGAGGTATTAAGGGCTACTCCTTGGCTTCCGGATGGCTCTGTATAACCCGACCCGCAAGGGAACGGCCGTACATTTATCTACCCATCTATTCTTTTGGGCTGTAGTAGTTTGAAAATGCCCGGTTGGTTTGATCTTTGTATCACCACCACATAGTTCGATATCGGCTGATCTCCACACCGGGCCACCACACAAATGGGGCCAAGATACTACTGATATCACCGGCGGGTCACCGGTTTTTGGGGGTTGGGGGAAAAGACGCTTACCGAGGGAAAGAAGAAGACCGTACTCCTGAAGTAAAGGGAGTAAGGAGAAGTCGGTCTGCCCGATGTCATATCACCTTATGGGTTCCAAACAGGGTTCTCCTGTGGGATGGAACTCACCGCTTTTGGTTGTTGGACGGCGGGGTGTATAGTTTCCTTGCACAAGGTGTTCAAGCAAAGCTTGATGACAATGACGTCGTGAGTGTGGGACGCAGCTACGACAATGTTGCTCACAGCCGATGATGATATCGCGGGCTCTTCCCTTCGGGGTCTTAGGGGCTGTCAGCGCGCGTCGTACGACGCCTGCCTTTCTCGTGTTCGCAGAACAGGCGAGTCGATGTTGAAGAACTGAGGCTGTTTCATTCATATCTGCACATTGTCAACACTACCAGTTGCACTTTTATCTTGACTCTATCATATTCGTCTTCACTTTCTTATTCTCTTTTTTCTTTTCTTCTCTTTTTCTCCTCCTTTTCCTATCTTCGCTCAGAGCGTAATTCTATAAGTACTGTAGCGTAGTTCTCTTAACCAGAGTTCTGATAATAGCGGCATATTTATCCGCATATTTATCCCACTTGATCTTCTGACTCGTTCTCGAGGCTGACATGTACGGGAAGTTGGCAAGTCTTTCTCACGGTTCGCATTAAAAGACTTGGGCCTGATCTATTAATACACGATTTGCTTCATGTCACCGCCGTGCATGTGCTCACCCACCTAGGCATCACTGCAATGTATTCTAATTACAGCTTGTTGGTTTTGGCTGGCCGTTATCCGCTGAGGCACGTCCAATATCCAAGTGTCTGCCTATGAAACCAAGATGATGCTGGACCGAATATCAAAGTTTGTTGATGTATTTATTGAGTCCCACAGGAAGATACGTCGCCTAAAGTTTGGATGGTGTACCCTCTGACTAATCTAGTGTACAAGGCCGAAACTCTCTCCCACTTGTTCTCTCTCCCACCAAATCCTTCCTTACGACTTCCAAGAGAGAGGGCGACAATATGCCCTGCCATTCGTACTATTGCACACACCTCAGTGGCTCCCGCGTAAAGAACTTGAAATATACGCGCAGACAAGGAAGGGATCAGCCGGAGCAAACCCACGTGGTTAGAGAAAGGCCCCCGGAACGCATAATTCAAAGAAACAAAAAATCACTTGACAGGAACAGCTCACTAAATGCGGGAAGAGTTAAACTCGGCGATGCACATATTCCTACCCGAGATCAACCTTCAGCTACGACGCCATGACGGCAGTGAACTTGATGGTCGTTCCAGAAACCACCTCTTGCAACTTCTCTCCACAAACGGAGGACCGGCTCTGTCTCCCGTTGACACAGGAAGGCATCGGTGAAGATCACAGTCAAACACCAAAAAGAGTATTCATATTCCTCGCTGCTCTGTGCCAAGCTTGCTACCTAAGTACTCTGCTGCCTAGCTATGTACACGCCGCCTTCATCGCTACCACGCGGCAAGGCAGCTACGAACCACCTACCTAAATGAGCCTCGCCCGTCACGCCAGCGAGTCCTTGAAGACAGGAAGAAGCACTCCCCCGCCGCCACGAGTCAAGTCATCAACGCCGGTCCCAAATGCAATAGCAGCAATAGTAGATAGAAGCCCCCAGTATCAGTCCTGCAACAAGCCGACCTGTTTCAGCGATTGATGAAGCGGATCATGCAATTCCATCCTCCGAGGGCTGAAACGAAGGATGGGCAATGAAGTAAAAGCGAAAATGCAGTTCCCATCGTCGTTGTCGTCAAAAATAGCCCCGAACCCACATCTCGGTTCTCACGAGAGCTTTAAATCATCGCAACCGACCGACCAAATCACCCCCAAGAATCTCCCATGTGCTCCTGGACGTCGAAGTGATCGCAACTCATCGCGTAGGAAGCCGAGTCGCCCAAAAGTTGAAAATGCCAAGTAGTGCATACGCCGCACAGGAATATGTCGTTGAACCGACGAACCAGGACTGCCATTATCGAGTAAGGTTGGTTCAGTGAAACAGCGTCCCCAGAGGGTCTTGCGTGAAACGAAGAAAGCAGAAATACCAGCCTGTGAGCCATAATAGTGCAAGCAGGCGTTGAGAAATAGTTCGTCAGCGTCGGGAAGGTCGCTGGCTCCGTCTCCTAAATCGTTCGCGGATCCGTGGTCCCCATCCATGCAATAGTTCCCTCGCTCTCCTCCTATTATGATTCCCATCATCAGACCGTAGCTCGTCTCCAAAATGTGTATGGACGTTCAAAAATCCCTCGTAGGTTCTTTAGGCGCCAATGACGTTAGCGCCGTCCCGGCGCGCCCTTCCTACCGGAATCCGAATCTCCCCGTCCGAGTCAGAATCCTCTTCGGCAGCGGCACGATCCAGCAAGCGGTCGATTTCTTCGTCTCCCAAAACAGGACGAGGTCTAGTTGGAACTGTCAGGCCCGTGGAAAGAGGGAATTGCTTGAGCCTTGGTATAGCGGCATGCACGTCGCCGTGGCCAGCGATCCAGTTGACCTTTCTTCGCGGCGTACCCCGGGAGGCGGGGGCTCCAAATGACTCGTCGATGTCCATATCGCGAGGTGACTTCTCAAAACCGACGCGTTTTTGTGTATGAGACTGGGAGCGAACATGGTGTGTGGGTCTCCCGCTCGGAAGGCTTTTCCGAGGTTGGGAAGTAGGAAGAGCCGTCCGTTGAGATCCAGAGTTGCTTAGCGGAGGGGGCTGCGAGGAGAAGGCATGCTTGAGGTTGGCCGAGTTCCCCGGGCTGCTCATGAAGAGGAGAGACTCGATGGCATCCTGCTCGCGCACGTTTTGGTGTGGAGAAAAGATGATGGGATCGGCGTTAGGTGTTCGCTGGAATGCAGACCCAAGATAGGGGCTTGGCTGACCAGGAGTGTGAGGCCCTGCATTCGGCGACGCTTGGTGAGAGTTCGAGAGAAACGAAGGTGCTGGTCTCGGGTTTGAATTCCTGCGCGGGTGGCTGAGATGCCGGGCTGGTTGGATCGACACGGGTGGAGCAAGCGTGTGTGAGGGCTTTATGGGAGATGTCGAGCTTCCACGAGAACCGGAAAGCGAGGTCTCTCGCCAGACAGGATCAACGAGGCGGCTTGGGAACTGGTGCTGCGGTCCTGTCCCGGGCGTTGTGTTGTTGCTGCCTCGATGTGAGGAGTTGGAGAGCTGCGGGCTGGCAGAAGAGCCATTTCTCAAGTGTATTGTGGATGTGCTAGATGTGGGAGAAGCGGCCTGTGAAGCAAGAGTCTCTACCTGATCAATTGAGTGCGCCTGCCATCCGTTACTAACCTTGACCATGGCGTACGAGAGGCGAGCCTTGAGCTCGGCAGACAGCTGCGAGAAGAGTCAGCACGGCTGGGAGATATTAACTGCGAAGGGCAGCTAGGCCAGTTCAAGGCATTGGGCAAACACGTACCTCTCCGATACGGCTGCTAGCAGTAGAGGCCATGCTGATGGCGCTCGTGTTCCTCGAGTGGCCGCCCATGCGAACAGGCGACGTGCTTGACTTATCGCGCGTGTGCTTCACGACACCGTCTGCCATTCTCTTCCTCGAAGCGGCCCCGTTCCCAGTGATATCCAGAGTGCCGTCGGGTATCCTCTCCTGGGCCGCAGCAATCTGTGACAGCTGCAAGAGCTGGGACTCCTGGCTCGAGTCGCGACCACTTCCATTTCCAGGGCTCATGCCACCTTCGCTGGCAGGCGGGGTAAACACTGGATCGGTGTCGTTTGTGGAGCTGGTGTCCTGCGAATTGCCGCTCGACGTCGGCGGCTGCTGTCGCTGGGGGTCGTAGCGGGCGGTGTCAGGGGCGACAGCGGGGGTGTAGGAGGATAGCAAGCCAGAGGAAGCAGGAAGTGTGTGGGAGGCTCGGGCACTGCTCGCCATGGGTTGGTCGCGTCGGGTCGGATTCGTGTCGACGCGCAATGAAGTCGCGTCGACGGCCACGGACGAGCGTGGTTCTTGGGCGTTGTCGCTCGCCATGCTGCTGACTCCTTGTTGCAGTACGCCGGCGAGCAAGTTGAGACCCCGTGGAGGGACCGAAAGCGGCGTCTGGGTGGTGTCTTTGTCTGCAACACGTCCTGGCTCGAGCCGAGGCGGAAGCGACGGCGTGTCCAGGTCCATCATTGCAAGGTAATAGTAGCAAAAGTAAGCCGCCAATACAATGTCAATAGTGAGAGCGAAATGGCGGCGATGGGCTCAAGGAATGGAGGAGTGGCGGGCGTGCCAATCTTGGGGGAGTGAGGGGGCAAACGCGAGGTCGAGGTCGGGGAGAGGTTTTGCGAGATTTGGCGATTTGGCAGCCGAATGACCCCCCCAGAGACCTTGGTTGGTTTATTACGCGGTTTCGCGACGCCGTGGCGGGCGGCGCGGCAGGTGGCAGCAGTTCGTTAGCGGACGTGCCGCGCACAGACAGAATTAGAGACAGCGCTCATCACTCGCTGCGCCCACAGCACCCCCAGCAAGCCCAGGCCCTACACGAGTCCACAAGTCTACACTCTGACAGTCCACACCGAGCACAGCACGGTCCTGACAGTGAGCCACGCGGCCAAGCCAGCTCCACCCGAATCCTCAACCACCCCTTGACCCCTTGACGGCCAGCCACGTAAGGACGGAAAGACCTGGGATCAATTTAAACTGTTGTGTGTCCAATTGGGCCACCATTCATTATTTACAGTTTCGTCAATAACATGAAATGGCAGATGAGAGTTAAATTATCTTCAGACAAAGCTCCTAAAGCCGCATAAACGAAAAGTAGTGGCGGTGACGCAAGGCAAGACGCACGCTGAAGAAAAAAAGCAAAAGCCGGAATCGGGACTTCGATCGGATCACTGGATCTGGCAGGCGGGGAAAAGAGGGACAGGTCACCAGGACGGGCTGACGGGGGGGCGATTCTTCAACCGTTCCCCCTCAGTTTCTTGCAAAAAATGGCGCTTGCCCAGTCCCGATCAAATCGCTCGCTGCCATCCATTGAGTGGAGAAGCGAGATTGGACGCGAAATCACGTGAGGCATCATTCGAGCACTGGGCGTGTGTCAACGTTTGTCTCGCCCAGCAAGCTGATTTTTCTTAGTGCACCTGCCAGCTCCACTGTCAGCGTCAAACCCCCTGAAGTCCACAGCGACAATCCAAAGTTTCTGCGGGCGGTGAGAACATGAGCGGTCTAGAATGACAGGGCCTGTGGTTTTTGCGGAGATGTCGGCCATAATTGGTTATTACCAGCCTGTTGATGTTTAACACTTGATACATATTGTGTCAATCTTGCCCAAGACGAAGGAGCTCGGTCCTAGGTTTGAAACCTAGAAATCTGGTATCATGTCTCTTCTTGGCATTGTTGGCCGTCAAGGTCTCCAAAAATTCGTTGCCTGGTACTCGGCTGTGGCTGTGACATCATGTGAGCGAAACTGTCGGCTTTGTTACGTTGTGCCACACTTGTAGGTGCTGGGCGGGCACATCTTCTTGCCGCTGAATTGCCGTCATTGCACCATGGTGTTTGTAACACTTTTGGACTAGACTAATGGAGCGAAAACTTGATTCAGAGGATTTGTTCATTATCCCAAGTTTGCGTTGATGGTGGAAGCTGGAGTTCACGGGCTAGTGACAACTACGCCTGCGTCTGCGTTAAGACCAGACCCCAGTGAATAATGATAAAAGTACAAATATATGGGCTCTCCATTCCTAATATCCATCATCATTACCGTGACGGGTACTATATTCGGGAACTGAAATGGTATGAGAGGTGCTGGCAGAAGGACCGCTCCGGCGGATAAAATTCTCACTATCCGCAAGACATCATCTCGGCAATTAATGGCTATTGAAATATCATCGAACTGCCTTTGGGATTTTTTTGGGAAGTAATATAGGTAGTCAAAGTTGGCTGACTGATCATCTCGGAAACGTGGGCAACGAGTTCCAATGCCGTGAATGTATCATCCTTAACTTTGTGGTACAGGGATGAGCCGCCTACCCCACCCACCAATTTTGTACCCAGTTTTATAATTAGTTAGATCATGAAAGTGACGTGAACCTATACTGACAGGCTTGTCAAATGACCAGTGTGCCGTTCAGTCTTATTTTCTCCTGGTCCTACCCCTTGCAACTAGGAGTGCGATCTAACGTTAAGCACGGCCTGTGCTGGCTAAGTTTGGATACCTAATATTTCACAACTTGATATGATGTTCGGCAGCTTCCCGATGCTAGCAAAGAAAGCTGCTTTGAATATGCCACAAAATGCAGCATATTTTGTTACTTGAACAGCCAAGAAACCAAGAGTGGCAAACCCGGAAACCCGCGGAGACGTTCAACGCCTGTCCACAAACTGAAGTGGGGATGAGAAAATCTGGACATATTCTAGACTGACTATAGCAGCCACATTTGAAGCAGGTTAAAATAGCTGCAGACTCCTGGCGGTGAGTCATAGAGCCGAGCGCGGCAGGAGTGGTTATTAAACAGTGCGAACACTAACCCTCTGGATACCATGATATTCAACCACACAACAAGAACACCGCTAGTAGTCCTAGTACAGAGGTGATTTAAACCTTAATAAAAAACATGAACTCCGGGGCCTTTTTTGAGTCTCTGAGACGCGGCTTCTATTGCATGTAGTGCTAGATTCTCATTGAGTCAATATGAATATCTCTTCTTACCAACGTGATACATGCCCATTGTCACCCAGCAGGATGGAAGGACGGCCAGTGCCTGTTGATGTGTTTCTGAGTAAACTGCCCGACACCGTCTGAGGCCGTGTTGCCACTGTATACAGGCCTACAATAGCTGCACTCGTCTCTGTGTTTTCGGTGAGTCTGTTGATATCAGTCGAGGAAGGCTCACGGACCACCTGCCTGCTGTATGTTCACTTTTTTTTCGGTTGCTCCTCCAACTGTTCCTCTTCTTCTCCAGGCATCATCTCCCACTCCTCGCACCAGAAGCAGCAGAATCACCACCATTGCCTTCGAAGAAGTGTACGTTTAGCCCCTTGCTTTGAATTATCGCCTCATATCACCGCGGTTTAGGTTTATTATCACGCCCGTTATGCTAATCATACCTTGAGTTGCGTAGACTTTGAATTTGAAGCTACGACCACCACTGCCAGCACCGAACCGTACGTCTAGCCACTCTCCCTAATTATCCCCTCCCCTCATATCATCCCAGTTTAGGGGTATCATAACGCGTATTGTGCTAACCACTTCCATGAGGAACACAGATCTCGAATCTTTTTATTTGTTAAAAAAAAAAAGATGTCGCCCCAGCTCGCAGACCTCGACGAGGACTCGAAGTGGCGTGGCGACCCTTCGGGCATCCTCGCCCACCTGGAGTTGATGGACCAGGTGGGATCCGAGGCTGACTCCGATTTGAACTCGGAGGACGCAAGCCAGGCCGGTGTCGCCGCCGGCGACGGGGCCGAGTCCGAGTCCGAGTCCAGCTCGGACAAGGAGAGCTCTGGAGAGAGCTCCGACGGTAAGCAAGGTTCCCTACCTATTTCTGAAACCACATCCACGTTCAAATATGGCGGGGCGGGGCATGTTGCATGGCGGTGGGGGGCAGCGTGCCTGAGCAGGTGCTCCACGTACAGGGCTTGTTCACGCTTCATGGCGCCGGACTTAGGCTTGATTTACACAGAACATCTTTTTGATGTCTCCGTGGCAACAAGCAGGGCGTTGCGTGTCGTCAGACCCATGTCTTCTTCCAACATAGTGGCGCTTTCTCCCATGGTTAATATGTCGCAAGATTGGTGTTGGTACCTCTGTGGCAATTCTTCATGGCTTTCATCACGGAAAGCTGGGAATTGTCAGACACAAGCTTGCTTCCAACTTGGAGGCCTTTTTTCACATAGCCTCTGTGTCGGTGGCATGGGATTTCGATGCCTGCAGCCATTTCCAACGCCTTTCGTTTCAGCAAGCTGGGCACTGCCATGTCTTCAGAACTCAACCTTCGCTACAAACACGCAGCTCTTTTTCTCATGGCCCGTGTGTCTGGAGGCTGTGCAGGGTCTTGTCTGAAGTTATTTCATTCTATGGCTTTCGTTCAAGCAGGATTCCTTGAACTGCACCCATGACCTCCGGCTCAACAAGGGTAGGGCTTGCTGTCATAACTCGGCACATAACATGCAGCTCGACTGATCTTGCCAAAAGACACAACATCCTTCTCCCAATCCGCCTTTCATTTTCATGGAATGCTCTTTGTAATATTCAATATGAAAGTTTAGTCACTAACAAATATCCATTTGATACAGGCGAGACCAGCTCCTGCTCTGGCTCAAGGTCCAGCTCCAGCCCCGACGGTGAGGAAACCCCACATCAAACCTATTTCACAAACTCAGAGCAAATTTGCTGACAAGGCTTTGCGGGTTCCAGACGAGGACGAGGAGGACGATGAGGAGGACGACGAGGATGAGGACCACGATGACGATGGCAGCAACAGTAGCTACAGCGGCAGCGATGACCAGGAGGGGGTTCCCTTGTACCCCCATTATCGCCTCGCCCTCCAGTTGCGGAAACTTCCCAACCCTTGGACATACGTCCCCGCTCCGCCTCAGGCCCAGCTCCCGCCGACGAATAAGCCCGCCATTGGGTCGATGCCGCCCGAGCTTCAGCTCATGGCCGTTAGCTATCTTCCTGCCGAGTCGATCGCCGCGTTGGCTCTAGCCAATCGGTATTACAAGGACATGCTTGGGCCGCGGGCCCTTCAATTTGCCGGCCGCAAGGGACTTGCTTCTTCTCGCAACCGAATCAAGACCCTGCATGCCCACTTCAAGTTCCTCCGCCTCCTCGAGCGTGACTACAAGGGCATGGTTGCCTGCCCATTCTGCCAAGTCCTCCATCGGCCGTTCGACAAGAACAAGCAGGAGTACAACACCTGCCTCTGCCGAGACGACCGCCGCCGCAAGCGCGCCATCCAGTACAACTGGTGCCTGCCCGTGTCCCTGCCCTTCAACATCGACTACTGCCTGGTGCGCGCCATTGCCCTCCAGCAGATCGGTGGCAGCCAGTTCTCGGCCTCGCAGCTCTCGTCGGCCAACCAGACCTTTGTCAGCAACCGGGCCGACGTCCGTCTCACCCTCAGCCAGGTCACCCGCTTCGTCGACGGCAACCTGCTCTGCCGCTCACAGACCCTCCTCGCGCCCATGGCCCTGGGAAGCCTCGAGTACGAGGGCATCCGGTTCGTCGGCCACATGTTCTTCACGGCCATCCCCACCGCGTGCCAGCACTTCAACTGGGCCTCGCTGATCCAGTGCCATGTCGACATGGGAAAGCTCCGCGCCCACAGGTGCAGCAACTTCAGGCGCTTCCAGATCGACCAGTTCAAGGACCTCGTCACCATCAGCGCCCGCGAGGCCGACCCGCCCATGAACTTCTCCGACACCGACTTCAAGAAGTTACAACAGCTCATCTGCCACCCGGAAGGACGCAACCAGGCCCCCGTCTGGTGCTGCAATAGGTGTGCGACCGACCTGAACATCACGGCCACCATGGTGCAAGGGCTCGGCAAAGTCCTTGTCCTCACCTCCTGGAAGGATCTCGGTGGCATGGAGGATCCGGCGGCGCGCTGGAAGTGGGACTCGCACCGGGTCCAGCTCGACAGCATCGACAGGGGCTGCGAGAACCTCGTGCGCCTGGCCGGCCGGTTCAACGAGGGCCATGCCCCAACCCGGAAGATCTACAAGGCCTTTGAGGACGCTTTGGCGCGGGAGAAGGCGGCGTCGTCGTCTGATGGAGAGCAGCAGCAGCCCATTAGCGACATCTATGTGTCTGAGGTGACCAACGACGGCGTCTGGGACTTGTATCGCTATTACAACTGACGGAAGAAGGAGAGGGGAGGCTTTGCCCTTGTCCCGTTGGAGGAGGTTATCAGGGGATAGTACTTCCTTTTTTTTTTTTTTTTTTGTTTAGTTTTCTGTATTTTCCTGAGGATTTGCGATACGTTCCCCTTATGGAGCAAATATCATGGGCCCCTTTTAGAGATCATGGCCGTTGAGAGATCATGGCCCCCTTTTTATTCATTGGCAGAACGTTACTGTCCAAAGCTCCGCACTTGTTGCGAAGCCAAGGTGGCATAAAATATTGAAAGCATAGAGTCAGTGGCAACAAACATTTCCTGTTAGCCCTGGCAGAGATAGATATGAAATGAGACAGGACCATACTTCTCCAGGCAGTTTTTCCGAGTCTTCATGGTCATGTATTTATCCTCATGTCACTGGAGACACTCGTGGATGTGCCAGGGTGTCAAGTATGGATATCCAAGCTTCCGCGGTTTTCTCAGAAGTTACCAATGCTTAGGCTACTCTCGCTTGAACGGGCGGCTTGGGAATCTTTTTCATTTCTAGTGGCAGGTTTGACTTGGTCCTGGACGTCGGTAACGTGCGGGGCCTACCAGAGGCAAAAATTCCTCATCTGTTCCTTTAACTCAAACATCGTTTCCAGTCCCGATCCAGTCATGCCGGCGTCGGCAATTCTCGAGTGACGGTAATGTCCTTAAATATTTTCAGGCAGACATCTGGCCCCTTCACGTCGGCAAATGTCACATGAGCAGGCGAAAAGGACGCAATGTGGGCGTACTGGTTCCCATGCAGCTTCATAACATGGCTTTGGCGGTCACGGATAACGGTTTGGGGAGAAGAATGGCACTGGGACCTCAAGGCCCACTATAGGGGATATTTAACTTCTCATTGGGAGGGTAACTCACCCTCTACCCCTGGTACTTTAGTTTTGTTCTCCTTCCTAGCCCAGCTACTTCGTATTGAAAGGGGCTCAGCCGCCACTCGATTGGCTGGAAGGTATTCTTTTTCAAGTTCTTTCTCGCGGAGGTAGCTTTTAATTCATGACGTTGATTTAGTTTGTTTTGTTGAAGACTACGAGTACAACACCTTTTGTAAGGGATGCGAAGATTCCCTTTTAAATAACTGTCATGTGGAGGTAGAATTACCAAGGCCCGAGGTCGGTCATCCAGAACCTGCTGTTCAGGGTCTTCCTGAGCTCGGCAATTTCGTCCTTGGATGGCCTGGCGAAGCTGAACCACTGCGCCTACCTGGCCAAAGGGATGTCTGGACGACTTTGTACACGTAAGGACTACCTTACCCATACATCAGGGATCCAATGGCGCTGGCACACCGGTGCTTATCCTCAAGGGATGCTTGGCACCCAGGTATGCCATATCTGGCCTTAAGGCGTGCCGCTCCATAGACTGAAGCGAAGAAGGTGTCTTAGCGGCTCAACAGCAGCTCCCTCCATTTTTAAGTTGAGGCGGGTTCGCCCTTATCAGCGAATGCTGCGCTGCGTCGCATCTCATCATTCTCATCTGAGGCAGGGAGTTGATAGGAGGTTTTTACGCTCTACGCCGCCAAATGAGGCTCGATTTGTTGTATAGGCAGTATAGTTTTCATGTGCAGAGGACTGAGCTCAACACGTCTCTACAAGCTATCTGGCTTAGAGGCTACTATGTAGGACCATAATCTCACGATAAAGTGTCCAGGCCTTCACCCGGATGCTAATTGGCAATCATCATCAGTATCATCAGCATCATCATTCTTGTCTGTCCTTGTTTGCTCTCGCTAGCTAGGTACCTTGAGGACAAATGTCGAGACTCGATGGAAAGTTGGAGGCGGCGGCCCAAGGCATGAAGGGCCGAGAGACGAGACTAAAACACACGACGTTTCAAGTTGTTGTTTTCCGCACAAAAGAGAGCCACGTGAGATAAGATCCTGGTTCTCGTAGTTCTTCTTTTTCGTTTCTCGCTTGCTAGTTTGTCTAAGACCAGACGATATGCGTACCTTAACATAGACTGATTCGTGTCTGGTCTTCCACTGCGATTTGCGCAACCCCGTGTTGCGATGCTGCTACAAATTTCAAGCCAGTAACTAGTATGGTTTGATGAGGGGAGCAGGCAAATTTTGAGCCAGTGTCACAGGTAATCCAAACCTTGATGTCGACGCTAGAGTTCTAACCCGTGTCACAAAGGTGGTCTCAGTGATCAAATCTCCTGCTCGACATGACAATATCAGCACCAATATATATCTATTTATAGCTTCGTTAAAGGTCTTGGGAGCCTCAAGGTTACTGAATGAAGTTTTGTGTTACAAGAAAAGAGTGTCGTTTCGCGCCTTCCATCCCATCAATCATAGTATCATCGTATCAGCTTGTCAACATTACTGCGTATGTACATGGCTGCTCGTGTCAGTTATAACAGTTTCGTGCCAACAACTCTTCTCTCCGTTGGCGAGCACGTCCCGTGAAGTTAACATCCTCTAAAACCCGCAGAAAATGATACGAGACTCAAAGTAAACATGAACCAGGAATCAAGACCGTGACACTCTACATACCGTCCGAATTATGCCTGTTCAGATTGCCATGCATGCCTAGCTGCTCGCACATACCAACCAGATTAGATATCGGATGCCAAGAGTTGCTTCGACAGCTATTGCGTGCCTTCCTTTTTATTTACATCCAGGCGTGTTAACGAGTTACCGTGGAAGTATTTATGCCAGGCCTGTGTTTACCTTTTCCCCCTTCTACAACCGTGACGTGAATAAGCCAACCCTCATTCTCTCAGCATACGGACATCGGTCTCGTCAGATAACCCACCTTCTCGTCCCAGAAACGCCTCCATCCCTTCGATCTATCCCAGTTAGTCTCATCCTTGACGCCCCTCATCGTAATTCACAGGGTATCTGTTAACTTTTTCGAGGCATTCCCGTACTAGTCAAGATGAACAGCCGTGATATTAACGAGATAATCTCGGGCATGTCGTCCCAGGAGAAGGACGCGCTACTCCGTGTTTTCACCACCACCTCGAGCCTGAGAGGGGCCTTCGAGAATGCATACGACGCATATCTGCGTCGCAGGGTCTCCGTACATGTCTTATCCTATCGCCTGATCTGTATCTTTATCCGCGATGCGGGTAGTAACTGAACGTCAATAAACAAACAGGCCATCCCCAACCGCGCCGTCATCGTGTCTGGTGGGGGGGGGGGGGGGGGGGGGGGGGGGGGGGGGGGGGGGGGGGGGGGGGGGGGGGGGGGGGGGGGGGGGGGGGGGGGGGGGGGGGGGGGGGGGGGGGGGGGGGGGGGGGGGGGGGGGGGGGGG
>JAPDFK010000486.1:0-26718 GCA_027569635.1 Lasiosphaeriaceae sp. G1095 | reverse complement strand
AATAATAATAATAATAATAATAATAATAATAATAATAATAATAATAATAATAATAATAATAATAATAATAATAATAATAATAATAATAATAATAATAATAATAATAATAATAATAATAATAATAACTTAAATATTATAATTAAGTTTTTAACCCGCTCTATAAACTAAGGAACTCCTTTTTAAAAACTTTTAAAAAATAAAGCTATAGTAGAAATACCTAAAAAAACCTAACTATTATAACAATTTTAAAAAGATTTTTAATGTATTCTATATAAAACAAATGAATAATAAGCCCTTTACTTATAAATAAGTTATATAAAGCTTTGAAAGCATAAAATGAAATATAGCTATATAAAAAGAATTCTAAGAATTAGAAAAACAAAATACTTAAAAAATAATAAACTTACTAAATAATTATATAACCTTAAATAACCGTTAAGTATGTAAAGTAAAAAACAATAATATAACTAATACTATAAAATATAAAGCCCATTAGATTATATAAGGTTCTAATTAAATTAAATACTTAAACTATATAATGACCTTTTTAACAATATACTAACCTAAAACATATAAAACTACTTTTATAATAGCTATTTCTAAAAGCTAGAAAATACTATAATATAACATAAGAAATACATTTATATATATAGTTATAAATACAAATATATATATAAAGCTATTTACAAGTTACTATAATAGTATAATAAATAACAAAGTCTTTAAATTAAAAAAGATATTATATAAAGTATTTAAAAATGTTCTTTATAGCTTAAAACACGTAATTTTTAACTATAATGAAAATGCTTTCATAAATCCTACTACAAATACTATAATACTCTACTATATAAATAACTTACTAATAATTAGCCCTAATATAAGGCAAATAAATAAAAATATAGAAAAAGCTTTAAGAATTATAAAACTTTAACTTTTAAACAAAATAAATACATTTTGAAGCATAAATATTATAATAAACTATAAAAATAAAATGTTATATATATATTGAAATAACTATATTTAAACTATAATGGAGAAATATAACAAAATGAAATTCTACTGAAAGAATTAATCTACTTAATTTAAATAACTTAAAATATAATACTTATAAAGCTTTTTATAACCAAATAAAATAACACTAACAAATAATTAAATTACTATTATACCTAGCTTTTAAAACAAGATTAAATATAGTGTTCTTTATATAATACTATACTGAATACATGTTAAACCCTAATATAAATCATTTTAAAGTAATAAATAATATATTCGCTTATTTAAATACATACCCTAAATTGGGAATGAAATATACAAGCATAAATTTAAATTTAGCCTTATTAAAAGCCTATAGTAATTCAAATTTAAGCAATTATTTAAACTTTCGTTAATTAACTACTAATTATATAACTACTATAAATAATAATATAATTAATTAAAAAGTAAGTCTTTAAAAATTAATTATTCTCTCTTATACTAAAGCTAAATATTTATATAGCTTTTTTAAAAGCTTATAAAAAGTTAATTTACCTTTAAAATACTATAAAAAAGTTATATAAAGCTTTAAAACTCTAAATGAATTTACAAATTCTTACTATAATAGAAAAAATAATAACGAAGCAATGAAATTAAATAATAACCCAAAGTTTTATAAGCATACTAAATATATTAATATATACTATTACTTTAGAAAAGAATTCGTTGAAAGTAATACTATAAAACTATTATATATAAATATAAAAAAATAAATAGCAGACCCTCTTATAAAAGCTATAACTAAATAACTTTTATTAGCTTAGCAACTAAAGGTTAATTTAGAAAAGATAATATAAAAGAGTTCTAGAAGTATAACTATATTATAATAACTTTTTATAACTATAAATAAAAATTATAACTATAACTATTTAATTACTTAATAAAATGAAAATTATAAGGAGGTTTTTAAATTAACTATAAGATTTTTCATTCTTAAATTATAAAGAAGTTAGTTTTTTATAAATAATGAAAAGTTTTTAAATATATAACAAATATAACATAACCATAAATATAACTATAACTATAACTATTTTCCTTCCAAAAATATAAATAAAGTTTTAATATTTTTCCTTTATAAGATAATGTAATATAATATAAAGAGGTTTACTTTTTCCTCTACTTATAACTAAGGTTAACTATAAGACTATAATTTAATACTTATCAGCATTAGCTTACAAGGGTATGTTAACTATTATATTATAATTTAATTATATAAGGCTTATAGTTATAACTAATTATACAAATGCAATATAATATAACGGCTATATCAGTTACTTACAAGCTAGAAGTCGTAAGTTCAACTCTCAGAAAAAGCAGTCTTATAAAATAAAGTTATTACATAGGTCTACTAACTTAACTACTAGTTTACCCTAAACCTAACAGATTGTTACAGACCATAACAGCCCAATAATAAAACTAACAGCCAGTTACAAACTTAGTTCTATTGCAAACTAAGTTATAAACCAAGTACTTACTTTACAACTAAGAATAAACATACCAACTATTATAAAGAAAGCTTTACACTCTACTACAACTAGTAAATAGAAAACATGTACATCAATACAATCAACCCTTTCAACTTACTTCAATCTACATCCTTAACCCTAATTTAACATACCCTAACCCTATTATCTACTCATCCAATGCTCTACTTCAACAACCTCTAATAACAACCCTAACGAATGCGTTTTTAAAACTATATTATATTTATAATAATATAAAGTACAGTTAATATAATATAAATTCCGCGAAAAGTTTAAATTAGTAATACTAGCTAAGCTTTATAAAATTATAGTAGGAAATGCACTATAATTACATTCGCTATACCCTAAATACAACGAAATAGCGTAATATTATTATATATACATCCTATACTTAAATACTTTGCAAAAAAGTTATTTCAAAACTAATTTCACGTAAAAAAGCCAGTAGACAGAGTTCTTTAGCTAGTCTACATAATAGTAAATAAAACTAATAGAAATATATTTCAAATAGCTTATAGAAAGGGCTATTAGAAAACTAACTACCTATTTTAAGACTATTAGCTTTTAGCCTAAAGCTTTCCTTAGAATAGAATGAAAGGTTATAAGTTATAATTAACTAAGTCTTTAACGTAATGAAAATGCTTTTAAGAAAACCTTTAAGATTAATAGTATTTGTAAAAATAATAAATGCATTACTTAGCTAATAGCTCAAACCTAAAAAGGCTATGCTTATATATACATTTAACCCCCTTACGCTATGCTTTATAAAGAAAAGATAAAAGAGTAAAAGGTAGTTTTCTTATTTAGAAAACGAGGAGGTAACCTAGCTAGAGGATAGCTAGTAAAGTTTAATATTAAAGTTTTTAGTATTTTTTAAAGTAATAGAAAAAGGAAGTTAATAATATAAATATTATAAAAAATATTACGTTTACTATAATAGTAAATTTAAAAGCAGTAGCTATGCTTATATTATTCATAGTTATTAACAAATAGAGAATACTTCAGAAAAAGAAAGAAATCTCTTATAGGATAATAATAGTTGATAAAATGGTATTAAATTGTAATAGCGGGCGAGTAATTAGAGAGATACTCCCGCTAGAGGTTAAGATTGTAGGTAAGATACTTATAGTAAGTAGTATTTAACATTGTAGACTTTAGAAGAAAACAAGCGCTTTTAGGAAAGCCCTAATTGTAAACCTTTAACTTAAATATTAATTAGTTCAACGATTACATTAAGTGGAGGACCTGACTAATGGATAATTAAGCTTAAGCTTACTTAGAGAGGAGAGGACTAAGGAAGTCCTTTTTGGAAGCTAGTTGTAAAAATAGTGCTATACGTGGAAAAACAAGCATTAGTACTTGCAGAAAATGAGAAATAAAGACCCAAAGTAAAATATGGAGGAGTGTTAAAAACCTTTTAGATAGCTGGAGTATTTATAAAGTTTTACTAGTATTATATTTTTAAGAAAGTAGCAAATAGTAGTTTATTAGAATATAGACTATAAGACCATGAGATTCTATTAGTAGAAAGTGTAAAGCTTTATTACTTTCCAATTTACTAAGTTAATGAAGCTTAACAAAAAGCATTTAAGGAATACCTTAATGTAAAGCTAATATTACAATACGTTGCACTATCTTACTTCCTATATAGCATACTTATACTTTTCGTCCTTAAGAAAGATAGAAGCATAATAGGAAGATGTTGCTTAGTTTTTAACTATTAAAGTTTTAATAGCAATATAATAAATAATTGCTATTTATTACCCTTTATTTAGAAAATAAAGGACTAGTTTAAGTAAATAATAATTTTCTTTTAGCTAAACTTTACTTTAGCATTTTTATGAATTCAAATAAAGTTAAGCAAAGAGTAAAAGATTGCGTTTTATATCCTATTTAAATATTATAAATTAAAAATTATATTTTTAAGCTTAATTAATGTGTGGGAATAATGGCCCTTTGAGGGGCATAGAGCATTGAGAAGGTAAAAGAAGTAGCCATCACGTGACCATGGGGACCACACGTGACTACAGGGACTATAGGGACCCACATGGATCAGCCACATTAAAAGGCTTCCTATCAACCTAGTTAGGATCCTTCTTCTTCCCTGAACAAGATAGATTAATGCAACTACTACACAACCTACCGGCTACTACTACGTAGCTAACCAAACTACCTATCGCGATAGTTGTTAACTAACGTAATTAACCTTGTTAATCCAATATTGATTAGTAGTTAACCTAATATAGTTCAACTATAGAGTAATAAGGATTTGGTAGCAGTAGCAACTATAATTTACTACTAAGTAATTATAATCGTTAAATAGGAAATAGCATACATTTTAATATAGAAAAGGCATTACCTACCTGTAGAAAGCCCTAACGGTATCGCAACAGCGCGCGCGAGTAAGCTTTTTCTAGGCACGTAAAAAAAACCCTTAAAAGAAATAGTGAAACGAAAGCCTTAAGGGCAATCAAAAAGAAGGTATACCTCGCTATAATCGGCTACCTACGTCCATTACGCATTTTAACTAAAGCGATCACAACTGCAATCGTAGCCTTACAACCTCTCAATTACTACAAAAAACCCCTCCATCTACCTAACCCTTCCATTAACCTACCCCTCCATCTACCTAACCCTTCCGTTAACCTACCCTTCCATCACTATATTTATACAAAATAAAAACATTCTAATATAAAAACAATATAGCAGCCTTACGCAACAACCCCAAAATCGCCAGCATTACAAACCCTACTTAAGAAGGTAAAAACTTCAACCTTAATAATAAGAACTAACGCGAACCAAAGCGCCTAAATACTTACCTAATCAACTATTTTAATATTTATAAGGATAATGAATTTACTAATAAAATGCTTTTCATCCAATTTAAAGAAGACTTTTAAAATTAGATTTATTTTAATAGCAATAACATTATTTTAACCTAGCTTTACAACTTAATAAACGCTAATAAGTTTTCTAAATAGCTAAAGTAAAAGCTTAGCAAATATATTGCTATACAAAAAAATAAGTTTAAATTATATTATAACCTAAGTACTATTAAAAGCAAAAAAGAAAAGGGCAAAGGAAAAGGAAAAGACGTTATTAACAATAATAGCAGTAATCCTTTAACAGTTTAGCTTAAACCCCCCAAAACCCTTGAAATCAAAACCTTAAAAATTCTAAATATTATGCTTAAAACGTAGCATAAAAATCCTTATAATTAACATTATAATAAAAATTTTAACTAATTAAAGTAAGTTAAATGATAATAACAAAAAGTTTAATAGTAAGCTTTATAATATACTAAGTATAAAAATTAAGATTTTTTAAAATTTTTACAAAAAAGCGGGAATTTTGCAAAATATATATTATAAAATATATTTAACTATATTAAAAAATAAAGTAAAACAATTTTATTATAATTATATTAATAAAAAAGGCTTTTTTTTAATTAAATAATATAGCAAACTAAATAATTCTTTTATATAGTTAAAAATTAATAGCTTTATTTGTAAAAATAGTAGTTTATTATTTTTTAATAAGGTATAATAGCTAATTTAAATAAAACCTTATTAAAGAACTTTAAAATTATAATTATATAGTTATAAAAGATTTATAAAAAACTATTAAGCAATTATTAAAACAACTATAACTTTATAAAGTAGTTAATTAATACTTACTAAAGCGTTAAAGTTTATATACTAATTATTATTAAGCTAATAACTACTTTTAAAAACGTTGCATTTAATTTATAAAATACAATTAATATTTACTTACAATACTATAAATAAATCCCTAAATAATATTATACTACTTAAATTCCTTATTATTACAACCTTAATAATAATAATAAAAACAAGCAATATTAAATTAACTAATAGTATAAAGGTAATAACTAATTTAATGGTAAAAATAGTAATTAAAGAAACTATTGTAGTAGCAGCGGATTTTAGCAACTATTTAAACCTCTTAGTAATAATAATAGTTATAATAGTAATAACATTAAAAAATACTTTATATATGAAAAACAAGGCTATTAATCTACAAAGCACCCAATTTCTAAGCGCTAACCAAAATAATAGTAGTAAAAGCGCTATATATAGGAATATAGTAGTAGAAATAATAATTTTATAATATTCTTAATTAATTATAAAAGTATTGATATTAGTAGCTTTAAAACTAAAATTAAGACTAGCACTAGCAAATTTAACATTTAGTACAGCTAATAAGAATTAAGCTTAAATATACTATTTAAAAGCTTTTATACATCCTATTATGTAATTAATAAAAATGCAATTGCTACTATTTTAAATAACTAAACAATTGTTTATACTATTATAAAAGCTAATATTTTTAAATAACAAATTCTTAACAAACCTACATACATTTTCCATTTTAAAAGCCACTATAATGTAAAAATTTTCTAAGGAATTATGCTTAATATAAAAGCAGCTAAAATATTAATAGCTAGCGAGAATTAGGTTCAAGTACTATAAAAAAAATCCTAAATACAAAAATTAACCTTTTAATAGTTAGGAATTACTAAATACGATTTGGTAATAACTTTAAAAGTATTTTTTTAGTACTATTACTATAAAAACCCTATTTAACATTTTTAACTTCTAAGTTATATAAGCAAATACTTTATTTTTACTTTACTTTTTAAATATAAATAAGTATAGCGTTTATTTTAATAATATTTTTAATATTATTATGCATAGAAAAAAAGGCTACTTAATTGTTTATAAATAGAGTTACCCATTCTTTCTGCTAAACGAACCTAAAAAAACTATAATTTAGTATAACATAATAAAAACTAAGTTACGCTAACTATATTAGCAATTTGGCTACCCTTTAATTAAATGCTTATATGAAGTATTTACTTGCGTTAGTTATAACGAGCTTAATTAAAATGTTATAAAAAAGATTATAAAATTCTATTATTAATATTAAATATACAATAGCTTGCTTAGTTAATTTTAATTTACAATTTATAATAATATTAATTTTAATTACTAAGTTCTTATAAATATTATATATATTAGTAAAAAGCTTACTATTTATATTATTAACAAAGTAATTACTTTTTAAATACTATAATTTTTTTATAATATAATAGTGAAAACTATTTAAAATACTATTTAAACTATATAAATTAATATATATATTAGATTATTTAATATTATTGTTATTAACGTTAGTACTAACTTTATAATAGTAAAATTCTATAATAACGCTAAAATAATAGCAATTACTATTAAAAAAGTTTTTATTAAAGTTTATAACTTAATAAGCAAGCTAAAATATTATTATAAACTATTACAACGTATATATAAAGTTATTTTAGCAAACTTGCAAAGTACTTGTATAACGTTAAACTAAATTTTGCAAATAGCTATAAAAGTAATAAATAATATTGCTAGTTTTAATAAACTAGTTCTTATATTACTTATTTTTAAAACCTATTTACATATATTCTTTTAATTACTATTATTACTGTTTATCGAAATATATGTAAATATTATACGTAAAGCAATAGTTAAAATGTAAAAAGCTAAAGCTAAATATTAAATTAATAAAGCTTTTGCTATTTAGAATAGTCCAAATACCTTTACAACCCTTAACCTTCCACTTTAAAATAAAGTAAAAGTATAGTAGGAAATATAAAAATAAACTAAACTATACATCTTACTCGTATAAAATGAAAAAACCTATATAATCGAGATTAATAGAAAACCAACTAATTTCCAAATTATAATAGTTAAGCTATATTACTAAAACGAAACTACAATTATTCCAAACACTAAAATTAATAACAACTTTAACTATGCCCCTAATTGCAATAACGACAATAATTGGGCGCTACTAAAGGAAGCACCCCCAGTTCCAAAATAACGTAGACGGCCTCTAAGCTCTAAGAACAAGCTTAAAATCCAAACCCCTAATACTAATATTGCTATAACTAAAAGAATTACCTTTACAATAGCATATATAATAGCAAAAAAGCAAACTAACTATACTTTAGCAATTTAGCTTTAAAAAGAAGAAAAATTACAATTATAAGCGAATTGTTTAAATAATCTAATAAAAAGGAAATTAACACCCTTATTTTAAAAGGAATATTTAAATTTAAACAATACAACCTTAAAAAGCATAGCAATATACACATTTTTAAATTACGCTTAATAAAAAAAATTAAAAGCAAGGCTACTAATATGCTTTATAAGAAGTTACACTTTATTATTCAAAGTTATAATAACGAAAGTAAATAGGTAATCTTTACGTAAAGCCTAATAATTTAGCAAGCTAGTTAGCGAATTATTATTATTCTTGCACCCTTTTTTTTACTTTAAAAAATAAAATTATAGCTTTAAAATATTACATAAGCATATACCTAGTTAAAAACCCTGCTATAATGGATAATTCTAGCACAATTCCTTAAGGAAATCTACTACCTACACTCTAAAAAAACAATTATAAAGGTTATTCAATTACTATATGGTATTACTAAAGTAAAAATATATTAGTAAATAACCTATTTTAAATATTATTAAAAGCAATTAAATATAACATCTTCTACTTAAAACCACTACTTATTAATTATAGCGCTTAATTTAAAGCATTTTATAATAATTAATATATAAACTAATAATATAATTAAACTAAACAATATAGGATTTAAAGTACTAAAAAACAATAAGCTTAAAGAAGTTAAGTTTATAGCTAAGCTAAAGGAACTGCTAACCCTAAAAAACCTAATAATTTTCAATAATTGCATTTTAGCTTAAAACAGCAAAAACCTTACTTTATAATAAAAGAAACAAAGCAAAAAGCTTTAGAAAATTACTACCTTTTAAAAATACGTTAAATAGCGTGCGCGTAGCGCATACATTGCTTCCATTTACTAACCCAAGATAGCATTCGACCTATTTACTATAGTATAATATAAAGAACTTAAAAAAGAAAACATTGCCAAAATAAACAAACGAATCTAATAACAAATAAAAAATCTTAACTGCAGCCTTACTTTTATTCCAATAGATCTCTTAATAGCAAAGTTGTTCGTTTTCGCTAACAGCTCATTCGCTAACAACAAGAACCTAAGCTTACAAATCAGCTTTATAATTTTCTTAGTGAATGAAAAGCTATATAATAGCAAGTTTACAATAACTAGCAACTTAATTTATTAATTTTCTACTAAGTGCAAGCGGGTTACTTGTAGCATCCTAACTTCTAAGTCTACGTGATAGCTAATAGCATTAATGTAGTAATTGCTCTCAACACTACAATCAATATAATCCTAGCTAAGTTAAATATTAAGAAGATTCCTATCATTGTCTACACCAACTCGTTCTCCCTATACGAGTATCTTGTAAAGCTTAGAACTACGAAGGAAAAGCGGCTTATAATTAACATTATAAGCCTGTGGCAGGCGTATGAAAGACAAGAAATCTTCGAAGTCCGTTGGATCTATGGAAACAACAACCCGGCCAATGCTATAACTAAAGCAGGACTAAACAAAGCATTGCAAACCCTTATCAATATGAACACGATGATGATGCGCGTGTAGGGGTAGGTTAAGCGTGATAATAAGGTTTATAACAATAACAACGAAGGCATGGCATAAAAGGGAGACTGCTAGTGTGGGAATAATGGCCCTTTGAGGGGCATAGAGTATTGAGAAGGTAAAAGAAGTAGCCATTACGTAACCACAGGGACCACACGTAACCACAGGGACCACAGGGACCTACATGGATCAGCTACATCAAAAGGCTTCCTGTCAACCTAGTTAGGATCCTTCTTCTTCCCTGAACAAGATAGATTAATGCAACCACTACACAACCCACTGGCTACTACTACGTGGCTAACCAAACCACCTATTGCGATAGTTGTTGACTAACGTGATTAACCCTATTAATCTAACATAATGGGCTTGCGTTTTTTAAAATATGAATGGATTATAAACTACGAAATTACTTTAGTAAATTTGTAATAGCTTATATAAATAATATTTTAATTTATTTTGCTATTAGGAAGGAGTATTAGCAATACTTCTATGAAGGCTGGGGCTAAAAGTGAATGAACTTGCCTAGGTTACTAAAATCGGGGCCTTAGTGTAACCCAAAACCCTTCAACTTACTTTTGACTATGCTGTACATTTTTATTTTTAATTATGGATAGCTGTAATTTAGTGCATACTCACTAAAAACTAGTAAGTATACACTATAGGTTTTAGTGACGGCTCTCTGTATCTAACACAGTGTGCATGATCCATCTTGCCAAAAAGTTACATTAGCAAGTCCATTTACTTTTAGCCCTAACCTTCATATATAGTACTTAGCATTTTTAAAAAAGCGCAACTATTAGTTAACTTAAAAAAAGCATCTTTTATTAGAAGTTAGTAAACTTTCTAAAATTTACAATTTTGACTAGAGAAATTTAGATGTAAAAGTTTAAAATGAAAGCAATTATTAAGTAGCTAGTACTTACGTTAATAATAAAAACTAAAAGTTTTATAGCTTACATTTATCTTTATTATTAGTACATTATTATATATAGTAAAATTACTAAACTATTATATAAATTGTTATAAAAGAACAAAAATTTTATCTAGTTGAAAGATTATAAAAAAGCTTTTATAGAAATTAAAACGCAAATAGTAAAAGAACTTGTAATAAAAACTCTAAACCTATAAAGGTCTTTCAAAATAAAAATAAATGCTTTAAATTAGATAATTAAAAGTTAATTTAGTTAAAGGAATAATAAAGAACAGCTATATTTAATAATGTTTTTCTCTTAAGGATTAAAAGAATTAAAATTTAAATATCATATTTACAATAAAGAATTAATAATGATTATTTAAGCTTTTAAAGAATAAAAGCTGTAATTTAGTAATACTAAGTATTTAGTATAAGTATATATTATATACTAACTATAAGAACTTTACGCACTTTGCAATACTTAAAGATCTTAGCCTTTAATAAACAAAATAAGTAGAATTCTTATTATAATTCAACTTTAAAATTACTTATATTAAAGGTTTAGAAAATGCAAAAACGGTGGCTTTAAATAGAAAGCTAACCTAAAAAATAAAATAAAAACCTCAGTTTTTAGCTTTATTTAAAATAAATAAAAATAGTATTTTAAAATATATTATTAAAAAGTCTTTTAATATTAACTTAATATTAAAAATAAAACCTTTTAGAAAATAAGAAAATAAGATTATTATTGCTTAACAAAAAGCTAACTTATATAAAACTAAGGTAATTTAAAAGAAAATAAGAAAATTTTTCATAAAAAAAAACTTTAAGTATAAAAACCCCTATAAAACAAACTAGTCTAAAAAGTTTAGAATTTGCTAATAGGAGAATATTAAGGAATTATAAAAATAATAATAAAAATTAGAAAATAGTTTAATATACTAAGAGTAAAATAAATAGTTATATAAGTAATTACTATATATAATGTCTATTAAGAAATAAAGTTGTTAAAATACAAGCTATATAAGCTATTCATAAGGATTTATAATAATAAATATAGTAGTTAAGCTACTATTATTCAAAAGTTTTATAATAAAAGTAAAATATAATAATATACCAGTAATTATTAATAAACTTATGAAATATACGTACTTCCTTTTATACTACAAAATAATAACGTTTAAATAAATAATATACGTATTTATCTAAAAAATAATAATAAACTATGCTTAGTTAAATAGAATTATTATAAATAAAGGAATAATATTTATATTAAAATTTAATAAGTACTTACTTAATAAACAAAAACTAGTTATAAGCTTTCTATTACGTACTATTTACAAATGAACAAACAAACTAAACGAATACCCTAGTATAAAGCATTTCGAAATAATAAATAATATATTCACTTATCTAAATAAATACTTTAAATTAAGAATAAAATATATAAGCATAGATTTGAATTTAGCCCTATTAAAGGCTTATAATAATTTAGACTAGAGTAGTTATTTAGATTTTTATTAATTAACTACCAATTATATAACTATTATAAATAAGAATATAATAAATTAGAAAGTAAGTCTTTAAAAATCAATTATTTTCTCTAGTATTAAAGCTAAATATATAGCTCTTTTAAAAGCTTATAAAAAAGTAATTTACCTTTAAAATACTATAAAAAAGTTAAATAAAGCTTTAAAACTCTAAATAAACCTATAAACTTTTACTATAATAGAAAATAATAATAAAACTATAAAATTAAATAATAGCTTAAAGTTTTATAAGCGTACTAAATATATTAATATACGCTATTACTTTATAAGAGAATTTATTAAGAGTAATACTATAAAACTATTATATATAAATATAAAAGAATAACTAGCAGACCCTCTTATAAAAGCTATAACTAGATAGCTTTTATCGGCTTAGCAGCTAAAAGTTAGTTTAAAAAAGATAATATAAAAGATTTCTAGAAGTATAATTATACTATAATAACTTTTCTATAACTATAAATAAAAATTGTAGCTATAACTATTTAACTATTTAATAAGTCTAAAATTATAAAGAGGTTTTTAAATTAATTATAAGATTTTTCCTTCCTAGACTATAATAGCAGCAAAGTAATTAGAAAAACACTATTATTAAAAGTTAAAATTGTAAGCTAAATATATAACTTAATGTTTAATATTATAAACCTGAGAAAGAAGTAAGCAATTTTAGGAAAGCCTTAACTACAAACCTTTAATTTAAATATTAATTAGTTTAACGATTGCATTAAATAAAAGACCTTACTAAATAAACAATTAAATTAAAGTTTAATTAGAGAAAAGAAAATTATAAAAGTTCCCTTTTAATAACTTTTAATAAAAGTAATATTGCATATAATATAAACGCAACTAACGCTTATAATAAAAGAAATAAAAGAATTTAGGGAGCTTTTCGAATATAAGGAAAGCTAACTTATAAGGAAAGTACTATTAAAATTTCATAAGTATAACATTTTTAAAAAAGTAGTAGATAGTAATTTAATAACATATAAACCGTAGAATTACAATATTCTACTAGTAAAAGGAGTGAAACCTCGCTATTATCTTATCTATTAGGTTAACGAAGCGTAATAAAAAGTACTTTAAAAGTACTTTAACAAGCGCTTAACGTTAGAATACATTATAATATCTTACTTACCGTATAACGCACTTATACTTTTTATCCTTAAAAAAGATAAAAGTATAATAGGAGGATATTACTTAGTTTTTAACTATTAAAGTTTAAACAGTAATATAATAAAAAATCGCTACTTATTACCTCTCTTATTTAAAAAATAAAGGATTAGTTTAAGCAAGTAACAATCTTTTCTTAACTAAACCTTATTTTAGCGTTTTTACAAATCCAAATGAAATTAAGCGAAAAAAGGAAATAGCATTTTGTACGATACTTAAATATAATAAATTTAAAATTATACTTTTAGGCTTAACTAATGTACAAATGTTTTTTTTAAATATAAATAAATTATAAGTTACAAAATTATTTTAATAAATTTACAATAATTTATATAAACAATATTTTAGTCTTTTTAGTTATTAAAGAAAAGCATTAATAATATTTGTATATAGTATTTAACATCTTTAAAAAAGCGTAGCTCCTAATTAACTTAAAGAAAAATATATTTTACTAAAAGTTAGGAAACTTCTTAAAATTCACGATCTTAACTATAAAGATCTAAATGTAAAAAGAAAAATTATAAGCAATAATTAACTAACTAATGCTTATAATAATAACTAAAACTAAAAGTTTTATAATTTATATTAATTTTCACTAATAGTATATTATTAAATATAATGGCATTGCTAAACTACTATACAAATTATTACAAAAAAATAAAAAGTTTATATAATTGGAAAATTATAAAAAAGCATTCATAGAAATTAAAAAGTACGTATTTAAAGAACCTATAATAAAAATTCCAAACTTGCGTAAGCTTTTTGAAGTAAAGATAGATATTTTAAATTAGGCAATTAAAAATTAGCTTAATTAGTGGGATAATAAAGGACAGCTATACCCAATAGTGTTCTTCTTATGTATATTAAAAGGACTAAAATTTAAATATTCTATTTATAATAAGAAATTAATAGCAATTATTTAAACTTTTAAAGAATAGAAGCTGTAGCTAAGTATTACTACGTACTTAGTATAAGTGTATACTAACTATAAGAATTTTACGTATTTTGCAATACTTAGAGATTTAAGCCGTTAACAAATAAAATAGGTAGAGTTTTTATTGTAATTCAACTTTAAAATTAATTACATTAAAAGCTTGGAAAACATAAAGGCAGACGCATTAAGCAAAAGGGCGGACTAGAAAAAATAAAAAAACCTTTAGTTTATAACCTTATTTAAAACAAATTTAAATAATATTTTAGAATACCTTATTGAAAAGTACTTTAATATTAACTTAATAATGCATATAAAGCCCTTTAAATAATAGGAAGAGAAAATTATTGTAGCTTAATAGGAAGTTGAACTACATAAATAAGGTAATCTTAAAAAAAATAGAATAATCTCCCAGAATAGAAAACTTTGGATACTAGAACTACTATAGGATAAGTTAATTCAAAAGGTTTATAGTTTACTAGTAGGAAAACATTAGAAAGTTATACAGATAATAGCGGAAATTAAAAGGCAATTTAGTATATTTAGAGCTAAATAAGTAGTTACCCAAATAATCGCTATATGCAAAACCTGCTAAAAGATAAAATCGTTGCATTACAAACCCTATAAGCTTTTAAAGCCCCTTCTAGTAGCCAGACGAGCGTAAGGATTTATAACGATAAATATAGTAGTTAAGCTATTATTATTTAAGGATTTAACGTTAGAAGTTAAACATAATAATATATTCGTAATTGTTAACAAACTTATAAAGTATACATACTTCCTCCTATACTATAAAAGCACATTGTTTAAGTAATTAAATTATATATTTATATAAGTAATAGTAACTAACTACGTTTAGCTAAACGAAATTATTATAAAAAAAAACCACATTTATATTAAAGTTTTAACAAGTACTTACTAAGCAAGCAGAAGTTAATTATAAACTTTCTATTACTTATTATTTGCAAACGAATAAACAAACTAAATGAATAAACTAAATTGTTCAAGCTTATTTAAAAGCGTTTATTAACAAAAAGCAAAACGATTAAGTTAAATAGCTATTAATAGCATAACTTGCTTACAACAGCTTTAAAATAAAAACTATAAAAGTTTCACTATTCTTTATAAATTATAGCTTTAAAGCTAAAATTTAGTAAGGATTATAAGGTATATTGTTGCAAGCAGTAGTACAAGCAAATAAACTATATTTACTTTACAATAAATATGCTTAAAGAAAAGCTAATTTTCATATAAATAAAAATAAAGCAATACTATAATATAAAAAGGTTAAAAGGACTAACTTTTAAAAAGGAAAACAAAGTTTACTTTATATAAAAAAATCTTAAAACAAAATAATTAAACGAAAAACTTAATTTTAAGAAGTTAAAACCGTTTAAAGTAAAGCGAAAGGTTGCCATTTCGAACTATACACTAAAGTTATTAAAATTAATAAAGTTATAATTAAATATATTTTACATCTCTTTTTTAAAACTAATGCTAAAAAACGCGTAACTAAATACCTTTATAAAAATTAAGCTAATTAAAAGTATAATATTAAAGAAGTATTAAACTTATAAAAAATAAAGAAAGAAGTTTAATATTTAGTTAAATAGCTAAACTATAAATATGAGAAAAATTTATAAGAACTAGCTAAGTATTTAACAAATTACTTTAAAAAGGTTTAGTAATTCTATTAGCAGAACCCAAACTAATTAGGAAAGATAAATTTGCTAAAAACAAATTAAAACTAGGGTTTGGGAACTTTATTATAAAAGGACTCCTTAACCTTAGGTTAGGGGGTAAAGTAGGTTATTAGAAAGTCTCCTCAGCTTCTAGTTTAAAAATAATAATAAATTCATTAATAGCTATTTCTTTAACTTTCTCTTATAAAACTTATTGCTATTATTAAAAGCAGAAGAGTTTTGCTTGGAGCTTAGAAAGCTTTGAGAAGGTTTTCTCCTCTTTAACGTCTAGGGTTGCTTTTTATTTGAAAACAGCAGCCTTTAGGAAGGTTAGTTAGTAATACAAAGGCAGGAATAGAAGTAGTAGACAAATAGTTAGAACTATTAAGGTTACAACTAGAAAGATTGTATTCAGTACAATAGCTACACTACTTAAAAAATAGTAAAGCTTAGCATTTAAGCTCAAATTTCTAATAACAAAAATAAGTAAACATAATAAAGCTAAAGGAATTAATAACTTAGAAGTATTTACTATAGTAAACTATATTAGTTTTATGCTTTTATATATAATTAGCAAGCATAACGAGTATAAGGAGAAGGACTTACTAAAAAGGGAAAGTTTTGCACCAGTATATATTTAGTTAAGAATATAAACACCAAGCATTTGGGATGAAGCGTTTGGAGGAAGGGTATTATATTATAGTTCTAATTAGCAATAGTAAGTAGCCTTAAGCAGCTACCTAAGTAGGATTAGTGGAACCCTCTTGAATAGGTAAACTAATTAGAGGTATGCTTTATATACTTTTGTATATAAGCAACAAAATATACAAAGCAAGGACAATAGCTTCATTTACTCTATTCTTAAGGATGTAAAGCATATAAAGCTAAGGGCAATAGCTTTAGTAGCTCTGTAGTTAGAATTACAAAGTATACAAAGCACTTAGTTTATATAAGTAAGTAAGCTAAAGCGTTTTTAAGACACTTCAGCAGTTATTAAAGTATCTTTTAGTAATTGTATTAGTTATAGCTATATGATCCTTATTACTCTATCCTCTATTATACGCTTTGTAAGCATACCCTTATACCTAACCCTAACCCTAGCACCTGCTTTGTGCAGGTTATGACTCTGGGTCATAACACGCTTACTTAAAGAGTATTATAAAGTAATTAATATTACTAAAATTACTAATTCTTGTACTTTTAAGTATATTTATTTAATTTTCCCTATTTTATTATTTTATAAAGTTTTAGTATTGTTAATTATAATACTATAACTTAATTATATAAGAGTTATAGTTATAACTAGTTATATAATTATATTATAGCATAACTATTAACTATAAGTAAGTTCTAGCTTATTATTACTAAGGTTACGGTTACTATAGTTGAGATAAAGCTTAAATGGCTACATTAAAGCTTAAATATTTAAACTTTTGAGTATAGTTACCAAATAAAGCTAAAAAATTAATACTTCTAAAAGAAGGTTATAATTTAACATACCTTACATATAGTTAAATTCAAACCTACATAAGGTAAAAGATAAACTAGATGGGATAGCTATACTAGTAATATAATTAGATAACAAAGATAAGATAACGTAGTGGAAAAAGGTCTATATAAACCCTTCTCCTCTTCTAATGTAAACCTTAAAATCATCATCCAATTTAATACCTTTAATCTAGTCCTCATCAAACAATCCTACTACTATTGTAATCCACTTTTTATCTTCTTTTAAACTATCTAATTAGTCAACAACCCTAACCCTAACCTACCTTCCTACCTTTTAACAACATACTATTAATATAACCCTACTTCTTATATACTAATTTTAAATACCTCTAACATTTATTTATAATTTACTTAGCTATTTTAAAAATTTTAAATTAAAATAAGTATTTAAAAATAATTTTTTTATAAGAATATTATAACTTTTATTAACTAATATTATAATTTTTTATTAAGAATAAGGATATTAAATATTATTTTTATTTTTATTAAGAATATAATTTTTATTATTTTAAAATTTATAATAAAAAAGAACTAAAGTATTTAAATTTTATTATTATTAGTTATGTAAAAAAAAATAAGTTCATTATAGCTATTTAATAAAATAAAGATAAAGTAATAAATAATTTAGTATAAGTTATATTTTATAAAATGAATATTATTATTTAAAAAATATAATTATTAATAATATTTATAATATATTACAATATTCCCTTTATAAGAAGATATAAGTTTTAGGATAAATCTTTATAACTTCTAAAAGCTTGAGATCTTTAACCTTTATCTTTTAATTATAATATGACTAGTACTTTTAACTATATGCCTTTCTACTTCTTCTTTTCTTTTTTAAGCTTTAATAAAACTTTTGTAATATTTAAAACTTTATATAACTAAAGCTAAAATTTGCTTAACTATTTTATATTATTTATAAATTAGGTAATTTCTAAGGATTTTATCTTTTCTAATAACTTCTTATAAATAAAATATTTAAACTAAATTACTTTTACTATTTCCTCTTCTTCTATTTTATTTATTCAATCTTCTTTTATACCTTTTATTAAAATATATCTATATTAGTACTCTGTAAAACCTCATATAAATTATTATATAACAACTAAAGACTTTATACCTTATAGAGTAGTTTTTACTTAGAAAGTATTAGAATATACTAAAAGCTTCTAAAAAGCTTTAGAAAGTTCTTATTATAAAGCTTTACTTACTAATCTAAGTGTATTTGTCAGCATTATATAAGTAGATGGAAGGTTTTAAAATGTAATTAAAAGGCCTTAAGCAGTTGATGAAATAATTAAGACTCCAAACGCTACGTGCAAGTAGCTTGTTAGTAGCCACTAACAGCTACTAATAGAGCTCTAGTAATTATTTTAATTCTACGGCCTTCGGCTCACACTATTATTATATACCACTATATAGACTGCTAGCTCCTCACTACTACACGCCGGCAAAAGCCTACATACTAAGTATGGCTGGCTTTCTACAAAACTATAATATTCCATTTTATAAGGCTGATTTGTTCCATCAGTTCGGTGTAAGTAGGACCCGTAGCCGGGAGATCCTCTAGCAGGGAAATGAGCACGAGCGCTAGTACCCTGAAGCAGAGACCCGCGGGCGCAAGCATATTATCACGACCGAAAATTTACACCAAATGGAGGCCATTATCTGGGAATACGGTTTCCAGGCACGCAAATTGAGTTGGTAAGGGCTAGCTAATACTGCTAGTATTTATGCCAGCGCCAGAACAATCGAGCGAGCGATGGGCACACTCAAATATCAGAAATGTATCGCCTGCTAGAAAGGCTAGGTCTCGCTGTCAAATGCTAAACGCTGCGTTCACGATGCCCAACTTACTCTATATTATCGCCCAAATCCAGCGAACTGGCGCGGTATTCAGTGGTTGGATGAATGTTATTTTTCTGTCAGTCCAAAAGGAAAGATACAAATTATCTGGAAACTAGGTGAACGATATTGCCCAGATTGTATTCAGCATTGTGATTTAGACTAGCTGGACCTTGAAGCACGTCAGTTCCACGTTTGGGCAGCTATCAGTTAGGATTTCAAATCCAATTTATATTTTTACAATGTTCCAACTAATATAAATAGAAAGATGAGCTTGCAAATCTATTACGACGAGATCTTAGAAAAGGTTATTAGCCCTTTGTTATTATTAAATTAACAATTTGTTTTCAAAGAAGATAGCGATTCTGGATACGGAACTGGGTACTGGAATTTGCATAATATTATTTAGAGTTGGAAGAACTAACATTATTTAAAGTACTTCTTTAACATACCCAGCTTACTAGATCTATCACTAATTGAAAATTGTTAGCATGCAGTTAAATAGTTTATCAAAGTAAACTACAAATTTAGTATGATGGAGGAGGATTTTAGAGCGTTAGTAATAGAAGGACAGCATTGAATTAAATAGGCTATAATTAATAGATATGTAGATTCTATAGTAGTGCAGATGCAGGATGTGTTAGCTAATAAAGGTTAAATAACTAGGTAGTAAGGTACTAATATTTAGAATAACCTACAGTCACTAGTAAATTAGGCTTATAAATAAGCATTTGTAGGTATGCAGTTCTAATTATTTTGTCAACTGCTTAGGCCTATATAAAGGCCCTTCCCTCCCTTAAATAATACTATGTTTTCTTTTCCTTAAGCAACTATACAAGCAATAATATAGTTATTACAATATATAGTTCACTATACTTAACCTCTTTGTTTTATAGATAATTTACTATAATAACCTTTTATTACAGTACATAGTTTACTGTAATTTAATTATATTCACTTTTTTTAACACTTTACTAAGCTCTGCTATTATACTGAAATATAGGCTCTTTAAGCTTACCTTCTACCCTTCGTTACAGTTAAATTAGTTACTATAATATATACTAGAATATAAGCTCTTTAAGCTTATATTTTACCTATAAGTCTAGCTTCTATAGCTAGCAACCATTATAATGCATAGTTTATAATATCTTCTGAGTTACAGCATACAGTATACTGTAATACCCTTATTTAAGTATTATTTAATAAACTTAGTAAAGCTAGCTTACTATAGGTTTTAACACTATTATTACTCCCTACTATAAGAGAGGTTAGTAGCTAAGGTAATAAGAGTAGTATATAATAGTTACGAGGTTAATGATGGGTAGGTATAATACATTAGCAACACTAATGTTATAACCTAAGGTCGTAACCTTACACAAAGCAAGGGAGTTTAGGGTTAGGGTTAAGTTAAGGGTGTTCTTATATAGAGTATAATAGTAAATAGAGTAATAAAGGTTATATAGCTATAATTAATATAATTGCTAAGAAATACTTTGATAACTACTAAAGTATTCTAAAAACCCTTTAGCTTACTTACTTATATAAAACTGTAAGTTTATTAAATTTGTAATCTCTAACTATAAACCCTATAGACCTTAGAATTTACAAAATTTATAGTTTATAATTATAAATCCTATAAATCCTACTTATAACTAGTTAGTTCTTAGGATTTATTAGATTTATAGTTTATGATTATAAATCCTATAAATCCTAACCATAATTAGTTTAGGGGCCGTCCTAGCCCCACTACTGCAGTATACCTAAGGCATACTTATTCTGCTAATTACAGCTGTAATATAATACCCCTCCTCTAAAGGCTTTATCCTAAAGGCTTAACTAATTCTCTTGTTTTTAATAAAATTGTACTAATGTAAAATTATACTAATAAGTTAGCTACTTTCTCCTTATACTGAAAATATCTTTTAACTATACTTAAAAGCGTAATACTAATATTGCTTATTATTTTACCTTTTTAAAAGCAATTAATACTTTTAGCTTTAAAATGCTAATTTATTATTTTTAATATTATAGCTTTAGTGTTAGCTATATTGGTTACTTATAGGCTAGAGGTCGTAGGTTCAACTCCTGGAAAAAGCAGTCTTATAAAATAAGGTTATTATGTAGGTTTACTGACCTAACCACCGGTTTGCCCTAGACTTAGCGGACTATTACAGACTATAATAGCCCAATGATGAAACTGACGGCCAGTTACAAACTTAGTCCTATTACAAACTAAGTTATAGACCAAGTACTTACTCTGTAATTAAGAATAAGCATATCAATTATTATAAAGAAAGCCTTATACTCTACTGCAACTAGTAGATAGTAGATATACATATTAATACAATTAACCCTTTTTTAACTTACTTCAATTTATATCCCTAAACTTACTTTGACATACCCTAACCCTATTATCTACTCATCCAATGCTCTACTTTAACAACCTCTAACATTCAGTTTTACTAATACTTACCTTACATTATCCAACTCCTATTATTATACCTATAATATAAAAGCTAACCTCTTGTTTTATAATTTAAGTAGCAATAATTGTAAGTTTTTTTCTATCCTTCTATTTTTTCTTTTAAACTAGTTTTAACTATCTAAGGGTTTAGGGTCTTCAAACAAAAGGAGTCTTTAAATACTAAGGAAGAAAAGACTTTTATTAAGCTTTTTAAAGCTTAACAGTAATTATTATAAACTTACATTAAGCTTACTTATTTGCATAAATAGCATTGTACTTTTTAAGTATAATTTGAATAGCTTGCTAATTATAAGTTTTTAATAATCACTAAACTAAAAGTTAAGGAAACTTTTTAATAACCCTCTTTACTTCCTAACCTAAAGCTTAAGAGTCCTTCTGCAATAAAGTTCTTAATTCTTAATTTTAACTGATCTTTAATAGACCCGTTTTTCCTAATTAGTTTAGGTTCTGTTAATGTTATCTTCCTTTTTAAAAGTTAATCATTTTAAGTTTTTTATATTATAATATTATTTTATTCTTTCTTTAATAAACTTTAGCTTTCTTTTAAGTATGTTATAAAATAAATATAATTTATATATTTATATTACTATTTATAGTATTATATTTTACAGTTCTTATTATATTTTAGCTTTAAAATTATAGTTTATAAAAATAATAAAACTTTTATAGTTTTTATTTTAATGTTATTAGAAGCAAGTTACGCTATTAGTAATTACTTAACTTAATTGTTTTATTTTTTATTAATAAATGCTTTTAAATAAGCTTGAGCATAGTATTGTATAAAGAACGCTATATCTAATCTCATTTTAAAAGCTAGGTATAATAGTAATCTAATTATTTGTTAATATTCTTTTATTTGGTTATAAAAAGCTTTATAAGTATTATATTTTAAGTTATTTGAATGAAGTGAATTATTCTTTAGGTAGAGATTCAGTTTTTTATATTTCTTTATTATCGTTTGAGTATAGTTATTTTAGTATATATATAATATCTTATTCTTATAGTCTGTTATAATATTTATACATAAAAATGTATTTACTTTACCTAAAAGCTAAAGTTTTATAGTTTTTAAAGCTTTTTCTATGTCTTTATTTATTTAGCTTTCATTAAGGCTAATTATTAAGTTATCTATATAATAGAGTATTATAGTACTTATAGTAAGATTTATAAAAGCACTTTTATTGTAGTTAAAAACTACGTATTCTAAGTTATAAAGAACATTTTTAAGTAGTTTATACCAAAGTTTAGGGCTTTATTTTAACCTATATAATGCTTTTTTAGTTTAAGGACTTTGTTATTCATTATATCATTATAATAACTTATAAGTAGCTTTATATATGTATTTGTATTTATAACTATATATACAAATGCATTTCTTACGTCATATTGTAGTATTTTCCAGCCTTTAGAAATAGCTATTATAAAAGCAGTCCTGTATATCTCAAGTTAGCATACCGTTGAAAAGGTCTTTATATAGTCTAAGTATTCAACCTAGTTAAAACCTTATATAACCTAATGGGCTTTATATTTTATAGTATTGGTTATATTATTATTTTTTATTTTATATACCCCAACGGCTGCCTAGGGCTGTATTACCGTTTAGTAGGTTTATTATTTCTTAAGTATTTTGTTTCTCTAATTCTTCAAGTTCTTCTCATATAGTTGTATCCCATTTTATACCTTTAAAGCTTTATATAGCTTGTTTTTAAGTAAAGGGCTCATTATTAGTTTCTTTTATATAGAATATCTCAAGATTTCCTTTATATATTATAATATTGAAGATCTTTTCAAAATCTTTATAATAATCAGCTTCTTTCATTATTATTATTATTATTATTATTATTATTATTAATATAAAATTAACCTTCAAGTATTTCTACATCTCTAGTTCATATAGCTCTCACTTTAGCTACTATAGTATAATTTATTCTTTTAAGTAAACTATTTAATTCCTTTATATATAAAGGGCTAACCTAACTTATAATGCCTTCTTTTATTAAGTACTTACATACAATATTATATTTAATACTATTATTTATTTAAAAAACTCTTATTTTATATCCCTTTATATTATTCTCAACTATAGCTTTAAATTCTAAAAATATAAATAGTATATTCTTTTTATTAGTTAAAAGTCTTACTTCCAAATATTAAGTCTTCTTATTAAAGAAGGTTATAAAGTATTTATATTTATTATGGGTTTAGTATTTAAATAAACTAACCAAATTACTTGAAATCTTTTCCAAGGAATTATATATATATTTAAGTACTTTCTTTATATCTGTCACGGCGGGTTGCGCCAGTGGAGCTGTGGCGGGCTGTGTGGCTCGTGTGGGGCTGAGAGCACGGGCTTGGAGCATAAAGAGGAAGCCGCGCGCCTGTAGAGTTAGAGAGAGCCAGAGATCAGTGTTGCCAATGCATTATACCTGCCCATCTTCGACCTCGCGACCATTGTGCATCACTCTTGTCACCCTAGCTACCAACCCCTCTTACAGTTAGTATGTTTATTCTCAGTTGCAGAGTAAGCACTTAGTTTATAACTTAGTTTGTAATAGAACTAAGTTTGTAACTAGTTGTTAGTTTCATTATTGGGCCGTTATAGTTTATAACAGTCCGTTAGGTTTAGAGCAGACTGGTAGCTAAGTTGCAGACTTATGTAATAACTTTATTTTATAAAACTACTTTTTCTAGGAGTTAAACCCATGACCTCTAGTATATAAGTAACTAATATAGCCGTTATACTATAGTATAGTTATGCAACTAGTTATAACTATAAGCCTTATATAATTAGGTTATAGTATTATAGCTAATAATAATATATAAAGAAAATCCTAATATATTTTATATAAAAGAAACTAATAATAAGCCCTCTACTTATAAACAAGCTATACAAAGCTTTAAAGGCATAAAATGGGATATAGATATGTGAGAATTTAAAAAATTAGAGAAACAAAATACTTAGGAAATAACAAACCTACTAAACGGTTATATAACCCTAGGTAGCCGCTGAGTATATAAAATAAAAAATAATAATATAACCAATATTATAAAATATAAAGCTTGTTAAGTTATATAAGGTTTTAACTAAGTTGAATACTTGGACTATATAAAGACCTTTTTAATAGTATGAGGACTGCTTTTATAATAGCTATTTCCAAAGGCTGGAAAATACTACAATATAATGTAAAAAATGCATTTATAGTTTGAGATATGTAGTCTTTAACTATGACGAAAGTGCTTTTTATAAATCCTACTACAGGTATTATAATACTTTGCTACGTAAATAACTTATTTAATAATTAGCTTTAACGAAAGCTAAATAAATAAAAATATAGAAAAAGCTTTAAAAACTATAAAACTTTAGCTTTTAGGTAAAGTAATTACCTTTTTAAGTATAAATATTTTAATAGACTATAAGAACAAGATATTATATATGCATTAAAATAACTATATTTAGACTATAATAAAGAAATATAAGAAAATAAATTTCTACCTAAAGAATAGTTTACTTAGTTTAAATAACTTAAAATATAATACTTATAAAGCTTCTTATACTTAAATAAAAGAATACTAATAAATAATTGGATTACTATTATACTTAGCTTTTAAAATAAGATTAAATATAGCGTTCTTTGTATAATACTGTACTAGATACATGTTAAACCCTAATATAAAGCATTTTAAAGCAGTGGATAATATATTCACTTATTTAAATAAATACTCTAAATTAGGAATAAAATATATAAGCATAGATTTGAATTTAGCTTTATTAAAGGCTTATAGTAATTTAGATTAGAGTAGTTATTTAGATTTTTGTTAATTAACTACCGGTTATATAATTACTATAAATAATAATATAATTAGTTAGAAAATAAGTTTTTAAAAATTAATTGCTCTCTTTAGCACTGAAGCTGAATACATAGCTCTTTTTAGAAGCTTGTAAAGAGGTAATTTATTTTTAAAATATTATAAAAAAGTTAAATAAAGCTTTAAGACTTTAAATAAACTTATAAATTTTTGCTATAATAGAAGATAATAACGAAGCTATAAAACTAAGTAATAACCTAAAGTTTTATAAGCGTACTAAATATATTAATATACGCTATTACTTTATAAGGGAATTCATTAAGAGTAATATTATAAGACTATTATATATAAATATAAAAGAATAACTAGTAGATTTTCTTATAAAGGCTATAACTAGATAGCTTTTATTAGCTTAGCAGCTGAAGGTTAGTTTAGAAGAGATAATATAAAAGACTTTTGGAAGTATAACTATATTATAACAACTTTTTTATAACTATAAATAAAAATTGTAGTTATAACTATTTAATTATTTAATAAGTTTGAGATTATAAGGAGGTTTTTAAATTAATTATAAGATTTTTCCTTCCTAAACTATGAAGAGGTTAGTTTTTTATAAATAACAAAAGGTTTTTAAATATAATAAATATAATATATATAAATAATTGAAGCTATATAATTATAAATATAACTATAACTATAACTATAAGTATATTCCTTTTAAAAAATATAAATAAGGTTTTAAT